>QFFB01001618.1:0-35182 GCA_003316465.1 Ramaria cf. rubripermanens
AACTTTGGATTTCCCCTCTGCTAGCTGTGTGATACATTCTCCACAGATTTTAGGGTTGCCCTTATAATACTTCCCTAGTTCAATTATCATATGTCTACCTTGCTACTTGACCCCTTACTAGTGGGAAAGACCTTAGTACAACAACCTACTCCCTCATTGGTAGTTGTGCCTAATGGTGAGCTTGAACCTTTGATCTTATTTGCTACGCCTCTTTAGGGGCATCACTGAGACCACTATTTGCAGCACTTCACAGAGGTGTTCAGATCAGCGAAAGGAACACCTGAACTGGAGTGACCTTTCCTTGAGGATGTGTGCAATTCATCGCATACTACTCATGGGTTATTCGCTATGACTGTAGGCCCATGTCGGAATTACACTGACGTTATATCTTTACTCCAATATTTCATTCTTGACACTTGGCCCAGAACAATCCCAAACTGTCAGAAGGTATACACAAATATGTTCCTGAAGCTTACCACAAGTTTGCTGATGTGCCAGGCCTGAGCTGATACACTGGCACCACACTGTCCTTATGATCTAAAGATTAACTTTGAAGAAGGGACTGCCCCTCCAATCAGCCCTATTTACTCACTTTTGGATTCTGAGCTTAAAGCACTCTGCGAGTTTATTGACAAGCATTTGAACATGGGGTTCATCCAACCTACTCAGTCCTCACATGGAGCTCCCATGTTGTTTATCAAGAAAAAGGATGGGTCATTATGGTCATGCATTGACTTCTGAGGTCTTAACTGTTGTGATAAAAATATTATAAAAACATTGTGATGTCATTTTTATCCTTTTCTTCCTTTCCTCTCAGCTATAAAAAGCTGGGAATAATATTTAAAAAGAATCTTATCTATTATATTCAAGGAAAAAACCACGAGACAACATCCTCTGTTGTCTCGGCCCACTTGTGCGAGCCATAGACGTGCTATGACATCACAAGTACGGACAGATGGGTAACGCATGTGATTACCCTGCACACGTATCACCGATAATCAATTGGCCCAGTTACATGGCGAGCAAGCACCTGAACCGCTGGAATAATAAAAATAGAACAAAGAGGAATGTTGCGATTATAGAAGATCGTACGAGGGTAATAATGACACAGGATTTAAATCAAGGAACACATCAAACATCTCCAATAAATTGGATTGCATATGGAATAGGAGAAGGAGCGGCTTTCACATTATTATGTCAAAGAAACAAACATTTTTCTCAATTATCTTTTTTTACTTGTCATCAAAAATTATACTTCCAATCCCCCCATTCACTATTTTCTTCCCCCTGACGACTGATTATTTTCCAGATTTTTTCTACTATCCAAAAAAAAATCCAGCACTATTTGCTCCACAGATAGTACTATCTTTTCATCCCCTTAGTTACTAATTTTCCAGACCTCCATCTCCATTGTTAGCATTCCCAAAATCATCCATACATCTTCTCATATAAGTATCATGATATTCCTGTATGTTATTCTCTAGCCAGAATTATATCCCTCTTGATACACATAGAAAAGCTCAGGGCATTCAGACTTGCCTTTCAAAATTCCCTACCATTTTCTCTAACAATTTCTACAAACTACAAGCCAGCTACATTAGATTACCTGTTTATTTCTTCAACTCATCATCGCACACCATATCTTTTTTCCTTTGTTCAGCTGACGATCCATCTTGACGCTGAAAGAACCCCTGAGCCAAATATTCGGAACATCATCAAAAAACCATCACCGACCCCCGCATTACATCACCTTTGACTAATCAACGCGCGTGCTACATCTAGTGCTGCATTTACAAAGGGAATAAAAAAACCCTTGAGCTATTTTTCTTTTATCAAAAAAATATAGAAACATATAGATATTGAAATTAACAAAATCCTGAAGAAAGATCGCTATCCATTACCACTCATCACTGATTTACCAGATGCTCTGAAGCAAGCTTGCATATACACCAAAATCAACCTTAGGCATGCATATCACCTCATCCAAGTTGCAGAAGGAGACAAATGAAAAATGGCCTTTAGGACTTGTTACAGGTCCTTTGAATGGTTAGTTATACCCTTTAGCCTCACTAATGGACCTGCTGCCTTCCAAAGGTTCATGAATGACATCTTTGCTGATATGCTTGATGTATGTGTGGTGATTTACTTAGACAATATACTTATCTACTCTAACAATTCATCCTCACACAAGCTTCACATCAAGGAAGTACTTCAGCAACTTTGGAAACACAGCCTATTTGCCCAAGAGGACAAGTGCAAGTTTCACCAAAACAGGGTTGAATTCCTTGGCTACATCCTCTCACCTGAGGGCCTTACTATGGATGAAGCCAAGTTAAAGTTATCCAAGACTGGCCAGAACCTCAGAAGGTCCACAACATCCAGTCCTTCCTCGGCTTCGCCAACTTCTATCGATGCTTCATTCACAACTACTCCACCATTACTGTACCCCTTACAAGGCTTACTCGCAAGGGTACCCCCTGGAACTTCAGTGAGGACTGCTGATGTTCTTTCAAGATGCTAAAGAAGGCTTTCACACTGCTCTTATATTGACTCATTGGAGCCCTGATCAACCATTGATAGTAGAAACAGATGGCTCTGACTACACTCTTGCAGCAATACTCTTGCTTCAAACCTTATAAGGTGAGGTTCACCCAATCACATTCCATTCCTAAACTTTCACTTTGACCGAGCTTAACTACAATGTTTACAATAAGGAACTCATGGCCATATTTGAAGCCTTCCAGCAGTGGTGACACTACTTGGAAGGCTCAGCCAACCCTGTCAACATTATAACCAATCACAAGAACCTCAAATACTTTTCAACTACAAAGTTGTTAACATGTTGGCAAGCTTGCTGGTCCAAATACCTCACTTAGTTTAACCTTGCAATCTGTTTTCAACCCAGCCACCTCAGTACCAAGCCTGACTCACTCACTAGATGTTGGGACATCTACCTTTTAGAGGGGAATAGTGACTACACCACCATTAACCCTCAAAACTTATGGCCAGTGTTTACTCAACACCAGCTAGCTTCATCCATTTGAGCTACTAATCTATCCCCTACTGTTTTGCAAGCAGCCACCTTACTCAATATCAAGAAGATCCAAGCCAACATCCGTGCAACCCTCGTATTGGATGCAGTAGCCAAGTTACACCTCAGGTCAACTTTGGACCCAAGATGGACTACCAACTCCAAGGGTTTGCTCCTACTTGACAATTAAACTTATCTTCCTGAGGCTTTATACTTATGACTTTGCATACTACAATACAAGCACAATCATCCACTCTCAGGTCACTTTGGAGTCAACAAGACCTTGGAACTGATTTGACAAGATTACGCTTGGCCAGGTATTAGATCTTTCATCAAGGAGTATTGCAAGACATGCACCACTTGTATGTGCAGCAAGCCTCAATATCACAAGCCTTATGGCTTACTCAAACAATTACCTGTGCCCAAGAAACCTTGGAATTCTATTTCCATGGACTTCATTGAGCAGCTACCCACTTCATCCAACTTCACTGCTATCCTAGTGATCATTGATCATTTCACTAAGCAGGTTATATTCACCCCTACAACCGACACCATCACCTCACAAGAGCTTGCTCAATATTTTGTCCTCCATGTCTTCTCCAAGCATGGAGTTCCCAAGCACATAACCTCAGACAGGGGTTCTGAGTTCATCTCATATTTCTGGTGATCCTTAGGCAAGGCCCTGGATATGAGGCTGCACTTCACCTCAGGTTATCATCCTGAGGGTGATGGACAGACCAAGCATGCTAATCAAACAGTAGAACAGTACCTCCAAGTCTATTGCAACTATCAACAGGACAACTGGGCCTTTCTCTTTCCTCTTGTCAAGTTCACATACAATGCTCCTAGTGTGACCACCAGTATCTCAGCCTTCTTTGCAAACAAGGGTTACCACCCAAACTTTGCAGTCCACCCCAAGCACAACTGTCAAGATCAGATTTCAGAGTAAAGATATAACATCAATGTAATTCCAACATGGGTCTACAGTCATAGCAAATAACCCAAGAGTAGTACACAATGAATTGTGCACGTCCTCAAGGAAAGGTCGCCCCAGTCCAGGTGTTCCTTTTGCCAATCTGAACACTTGAAACCCATTGGCTAGACCAGACTTCTGCTCATACTTGGTGACCCTGCACACCACAAGGGGGATGCAAATGATGCAAAATGGGGGTGAAGTATAGTGGTACAATGGTGAAGATCATATTTGGCAACCAGCGAATAGGAGTGGGATAGACTGCAGAGGCCTTGCTGACATCAGCATGATGGAAGGATGCTGGGAAGATCAATGTAATTTGCTAAACTCGGGATGTGGAAAACAGCAGTCATGACAACAACCTTGCCTTGGCCTGAGCTTGAGACTTTGTGGTTGACCTAAATGAGGTGCACCAGGAACTTTGCCAAACTATAACCAAGGCTCAATGAGCTTACCAAGCCTCAGCCAATGCTAAGCGACTACCCACTCCAAAGTTCCCAATAGGATCCTTCCTGTTCATTAAAGCACAGTACTTCAAGACTACTTGGCTGACTAAGAAGCTCACCAAGAAGTTCTTGGGTCCTTTCAAAATTAATGCCCAAGCTGATACTCACTCATTCACCTTGTAACTTCCAGACCATATGTGAGTGATACACCCTATATTCCATGTATCCATGCTCAAGCCAGCCTCACCCAACACTATCCTGAACTGAGTCCAACCTACACCTTCTCCGATAATTATCAATGGCAAAACCAAGTTTGAGGTTTCTGAGATCCTCAACTCAAAAATCAATAACCATAGGAAAAGCTGCAAGTTGTTATACCTTGTGCGCTGGACTGATTATGAAGGTACTGATGAAGGAACCTCATGGATCCTTGCTTCCAAGCTTGATCATACAGCAGAACTAGTACTCAACTTTCATCAGGCTTACCCAGCTAAGTCTGGACCTTTGACCACTTAATAATTTTCTTATCTCTATGACCCAAGATAGCTTACTTGTCTCAGAAAATCAAAGAAAAGCCAAAAAAAACTGTCATATTACAAGTCTTTTCCTTCACCTCCTCTGTCAGCCTGTCTAGCTTATACCCTAACCCTATTCACTGCCTCTAACAACTCCCTCCTTTCCTCCTTTCTTACCGCTTGTCTTTCCACTTAACTTTTCTTCAGTTTTTCTGTGTGGCTCAAATCCTTCTCCCAAGCCTCTCCAACCTTGGCCTCACCCCTGTTTTCCGAACCTGCTCTTCTTCCTTGCCCATCACCCAGTCCTCCTTGCTGTCCTCCACCACTTGCTTTGACCTTGCTTTCTTACTTGGCCAAACCTCTCCCTCCTCACTATCCTTGCTCCACTTCCTCTTCTCCCTACCCAAGACCTCAGCATCATCCTCACCCAAGCTATGGGCTCACTCCTTGCCTTTACCCCTGACCTTGCCCTAATGTCGGTGCTATGCAATCGATAAAGATGCACTAACAGGAATAATACCTATTAGCCTGCACACAACAGTCCTTCTACGTGGACAGTCTATAATACAGTTGTTCATGGGCAAAGAGACTACTACTGTGGGTTGACTAGTGCAGAGAACAAGTCATACAACCTGTTCTTCTAGGGTATAACGCAGGTGACTTCTTGTGATGGTGACCTGGTTTCATGTGATGTATGATGTAGTACTTGTGATGTGTGACTTGTGATGTATGTGCAGCTATGTCCTGTGACAAAGCTTCAACTTGGTGCCCTAAACTTGGGACTTGACTTGGCCTTGAGTATAAGACTTAAGAGAGACTTGACTTGAGAACTGAACTTGACTTGAATTTGTACAGAAAGAGCAAGCCCTTATATACACATCCCAAAGCTACAATGATATCATACACTGCAATGGGTTGAGTCACACCATGAGCAAGCAGTTATGAGTCAGGATAAGTTATAGTAAGAACACAAGGCACAAAAGGGGAAACAAGGGAGATATTACAATAGCAAAAGTAAGCAAGAATGTATCAGATAGGGTAAACTATGGTGAATGAGTAATAAAAGATCCAAAAATAGAACAAATATGAGTCATAATGAGAAAAGACTAACCAAAATAGAAACAAAGTGAGTCATAACAAGAACACTATAAATATCCACCAATCATAGTTGTACAAATTGTCCACCAACTCCAAGATGAGTCAGAGTATTAGTCATTGCAAATGAGTCATGATAAGAGGGTGACAAAACAGCAACAGAATTGGCTCCTAAACTTCCCTTGATCCACTCCCATGATAGAATGCGAGGGGGGGATAGTCATATATGGTCTCAAGGAGTTCTATGTTGAAGGTTGAGACAGATTGACATGGGAGGGTTTGTTGGGTAAGGAGCCCAAAACTCTGCCTTGTATTCTTCCCTTCCTTCATTGCAAATGACCTTGCCCATATATCCAAGGAACGTGAATGGCTGCATATCATCTTGGAAAAATAAGGAATCTCCTATGGCATATGATTTTGGAATATAAGGATGTGATTTCTTTGTTGATAGCTGTGCTGCTTTTGGTGACTGGGGATAAAGCATATGGTGTAGCTTGGCATGTCTTTGAACATCTTCTGAATTGAGTGACCATTGTGATAATGAGGGCAATGTTAGAGACTCAAAGGTCTGAAGGGGAATAAGGTCTGAAGCTGTGCTGGTGATTGGTATGGGGATAATGAACTTGATAAATTGATAGGTATGGCTGCATTGTTGGGCTGGGCTGAACTGAGATGATGGAATAGGCTGAGATGAAATAGATGTGTGTGGAGCTTGGAGTTTTTAAAGACCCTTGCAGAGTTTGAAGCTATTGGATACATGTTGTTCAATTATCCTTCATTGAACACATGACCAAGCACGTCTTGCACCAGATGAAAGCCCCCAGATCAATGTCTCTGTGGTTGGAGATAACATATCAGAGGCAAGAGTCTCCACACTTTTTGCAGATACTCGGCCATGCACCCTATGCCCCACTCGGCCTGCACATCCATGGCCTGAGCAGCACTCTGGAATGCAAGGTAACCCACCCCACCATGCGGATGGTAAACCATCTGCAGCCAGGTGTACTACCCAAAGGGGGTTATTAGCAAGGTTGGCTGAACTTCCAAAAATAACCAAACTAACATTCTTTCCAATGGGTCCTTCTGTCAGGGTTCACTGGTTTGATTTCCAAAGTTCCAGTTCTCCAAGTTTCTGGATCTTCTATAACTTTCCATGAGTTTCTATCTCCCCTGATTATGTAAGCATTGCCAGTGCAGTGATAAGGTTGTAGCCAGTGTGGTGGCATCTCCTCAGCTTGATCTCTGAGGATATCCACTGCACAGTTGGTCATTATCATGTATCAGCTCTTATCTCCTTGAGTATCTTTAGGTTATGGCTTTATCACCAGTGTTGCCCTCACACCTTCAAACCATGGCTTCCATATATCAATTCCCAAGGTATCCCAAACATTAACCTTGGATTAAACTTCAGCCAAAGGTGGCACATCCTGTGTAGGTAGCATCACCGTGGTATTGTTATTATTAGCAGCAGCGGGAGGCTCATGGTGAGTGGTGTGGGATTTAGATGGGGAGGGGGCAGCATTAGACATGTCTATTTTTGGATAGGACGGTACTACTACAATGGGTCCACCAGCCCATTCTCTGAGCTTTTAACTAACCTCGGTCACAAGCTGACTCATCAAAGGCAAACTCAAAAAACTTTGGTCTGAACCATTCTGACTTACTAAAGGCAAACTCTAACCTTGGGGCCAACATTGAATAGCCATAAGAGGCTAACTTAACTACTCTATTATGGCATCAAGGGTCTCAGCTGTAAGGGAGGAATATTGTTATGATCTGGTTCCTTGTGGATCTCTGATAACCTTATTCAGTAACTAACCCCATCCTGAGCCCCCTACCCCAAGCCTGACCTTATCCAAGCCCTTTCCTGAAGTAGTCTGAGCCCAAGCCCAAGCCCAATTCCCATTCACTATATTCTATCTTCCAAACCCATTCCTTATCCTTCCCTGAGTGTTATTCTGATCCCCTTAGTTAGTTTATGTCTGACCCTTTTCCTTGTTATCAGTATATAAGTCTCATTCTGTATGTACCTCACTCCTCAGTCAGAAATCAACTTGGATATCATCTTAAATCATTTACTAGTTTCTCATCTGTCCCCTCATACCTCCTTGTGCTCCATTTGTCCAAACCTTGCTCCAAAATCAAGGGCACATGCAATTGTGGATGGCACAAGCTGAAGCCAAGCCCTCACTACTAATAACCTTGGTCAAAGTTTGGTCAAGCTCACCCTGAGGTCCCATACGTAGGCCTCAGTCTTAACAGAGAGAGAGATGGTATGGAGTGGAATGACAAGGCTAATTACATATACTTGCATTGAAACACAAATGAAGGGTGAAACAATGGATGAATGTGGCTGCATCAGCAAAAGGGTGCCGACATTGCAAGGTCATATATAGTTATATATATGTCCAGTTAGGCATGACCCAGTGTTACCAGACATACAGTATATATGACTATATATGACCTTGCAATATCAGCGCCATTTTGCTGATGTGGGCTCATGATGGGATCCTTTCATGAGTCCAAACAGATGAGTATCATGTGTACTTCCTGTTACAGGCGTGTAAATCCATAAGATGGAGGTCAGAAGACAGAATGGAAGGAATGTTGGCTTCAGCTTATGTGCTGCACCTCTCAAACAATTACCAGGTCCCAAGGCTTTGGAATAGAAGGATCAAGCAATTTAACATTTCTGCGGTACGTGCAGAAGTGCGGAAATAATAGTGGAAGTGTACTAAGAACACTATGGAAGGTTAACACAGAAACATGGTTGATATTTGAACTGAGGTTACTTAGTATGAATACAGGGGTTTATATACTAGGGGGTACATGTAAGGAGGTAATAGTAATGAGTTCTGAGTCAGAGCGGAAGGGTATACAATACGGATCACGAGCGGGGTCAGGGATCATAGTGCAGGGGGGGAATGTAAGCATGATATCTGAAATAGGTACCCATCATCCATCAGTAAGGGGACACAGACATTCCACGAGGAACAAGGTACTCTTGCTGATGGAGGGGCTGTGAGGATCAGAGAGCTGAGTAAAGGTAAGGTAGTAATGGAAATGATAGTGCGGAAGGTGGAACAGGAGTGTGGAATGTACGGATGTAACACTTCCATTTGATGCCCCTGTATAAAGAAGGATACAATGATGGCAAAAGGATGTCTGGAAAACAGTTAATGAGCACAACATGGTGATTTCCTCATAGTAGCATGATAATTGAGTTCAGCAAAGTATTGGACCATAAGTGGAGTGAGAATTTGTTCACTGAATCCTGGAGGGGAAAAATGGCAATCATGACAATGTGTTACAGAATGAAGTCATATTTGGGGAACAGAGAGTAAGGGAGGGGAACATACATGTAATATCTTAGGGTACACATCATCTGTCAGTAAGGAGACACAGATGTTCTACTGGGAACAAGGCACCATTGCTGATAGAAGGGCCAAGAGGAAACAGATAGCTAAAATAAGGGTATAGTGGTTCCACTAGTGAGCTTGCAGAAGGCAGAACCAGAAGTGCAGAATTCATAGATGTAACATTCCCATCAAAACAGCACCCAATGAAGGAAAGAAAAAAAAACCCATGAAAATCTCACCACACCATGTCTGTGATTATCCCCACTAGTATTTATTCATTGGTTATCATACTGAAATTTCCAGTGGAATTTGACTTGAAAAACCATTGTAATATAACAGCCATTACCACTTGAATTACAGGGACAAAACTACCTAAATAACTGGACCTACTTGTCTGAATCAAAGCAAGCAATTGATTTAACTGTTGCTGGAATGTATGGCACGGCGTTATGTATTGTTTCGACTGTTTGAGAGGCTGGCCGCCAGATCGGTAACAGAATTAGCCGTGAGAGCCTGAGGCGACGAGGCAAACTAACTGTATATTGTTCATTCCGGGGTCGTCCTGCATTTGCGGAATAGGGGGCTGATGAAGGATAGGGACAAGCCTCAGAGGAAAGCGAGAGAATGGTTTAGCCATCGCTATAACATGGTGCGGATGACTAAACAGGTGTAATAAGTATTACCCGGTGTGAGCACAATCTGGCATGCAGGAGAAAAGTAGAGAGGCCTTTGTGTTCTCACCTGCACGAGCTGAAAGGCTTCAAAGCCCAAACGACTCAATGCGATCGAAACAATTGAAGCTTTGTTGGGAGTTATTTGCTGCTGAAGCGCCGCGCAAAGTCGGTCATCCAGTCGAGGCTTGCGAGTCCACGACGTCTACCATTGAGTTTGGGGCGGCCGCCACGCGTCCATATCTCAAACAGATTCTAGGCGTGCCAGAGGAGTGCCAGAGGTTAACGTGAATGAAGAAGTTAATGAAGACGACACGTGCACTTAAGGTCGTTGGAGCAAAATGTGATTGATCGGTGTCGATTCGAAGAGGTTCGAAAGGCCAGAGAGTGTTTATAGAATCGAGGGTTCTTTAAACAATCATATAGAATCATCTAAATCGCCCCGAGTGACAAAAGTGTAGGTTATAATAGTTTAATGCTTTAATAAGAAGGACTTGGTCGATCGTCACGGAGTTTGTTGGTTGACCCTGGTGTTGTCAGCTGTGAACGAATATGTCATTGTCTGCTTGTCTCACATATACGACCTTCAGTCCGACCCTAGCGATCCACTAATGTCGAATCTTGGTCTCAATCTTCATGTCATGAGATATTGTGGGGTAGTACTACATATAACATACGCTCAGGCCCCCGAAATGCCCTCGGAGAAGGGGCCGAATTTGCTTCAGCCCGCCAGGGGAAGCTACGGATAGGCGTAACCCGCCCGTTCATTTGTCATTTGAGGGTTCTTCGAAACCCAAGACTTCGTCGGATCCGTGGACATCTGGAGTCAGGTGTGATCCGATACTTATATGGCAAAATATGCTCAAGGCTTGCTTTGCAGTTGGTGTGATCCATTCGCTGTGCAGCTCATCAGCATCCCATATACAGTACACGGTGACTATGGCTGCCAAGGCGCTGCAAACCGACTCTTACCGTTGTCGAACGGCGGCTGGAGTGCGAAGAAAAGAATAGAATAAGCTAGTGGATTTCCCTAGAAGCTACCCTTATTTGGGCTACGCGCGCTACCGGCATCAATAGGGTTGCGGTGTTTCAAATTTTAATGTGTTTACACAGTTCCAAACGCATTTGAGACGCTTCTTTCGCGCTCTGCTCATTCCCTTTTGCACTGTCACCTCTACGGACGGCCTCCCCCGTGTTCATAGCACGACGGAGTGTGTTTATCTTTCCCACATTTCCACATTCCTCGAGTTAGTTTCTCCAACTTGACGTGACATTAGTTTCCTTACCTCCCTTTTTTCTAGCTTTGGATCTACGACACTGTCACAGGATTTCCCTTTGCGCTTTTTCGCTGCAGGACCAAGCTCCTTAATACGTGTGATCTGAAGTTTTGCTTCCACTTTCTTGCCTTGCAGGAGCCACTGTCGTGTTTTAACCTGTGAGCCATCATCTCGCATTCTATTAAACAATGTTGATGGAATCCTGCAGCACGTGGCTCATAATACCAACACAGCTATCGTTGCATCCCAATGAACGGCATATCCAACACAGCCGCCTCCCTGTCCCGCTCCTCGTCACGTACACGGCCGACACATCAAAGCAATCCTTCGCGAACCCAGCCTCAACCACGTCCTGAAATTTATACATCAGTTCCCACCACTTACTCACGCCTTAATCACTCGTCTGCGAGTCGACCCCAACCAGGGCCCCATCCTTCCTCTCAGGCCCGACAGGCTTCCTCTA
Source organism: Ramaria cf. rubripermanens (assembly GCA_003316465.1). Taxonomy (NCBI): domain Eukaryota; kingdom Fungi; phylum Basidiomycota; class Agaricomycetes; order Gomphales; family Gomphaceae; genus Ramaria; species Ramaria cf. rubripermanens. Next base: position 11,831 of record QFFB01001618.1, read on the forward strand.
GTTCGACAGCGTCTGTCTTGTCTTCCCGTACCAATATCTCTCTATTTTCTCAATCCAGAGAGACCATGACAACGACTACTTCCACTGGATCAGTACTCGCTTCTGTGTCAACAGCATCCTCATGTTACGAGGAGGATCGCAACATTGGGGAAATTGCGCGTAACGACAATGGCTATCACCATGCAGGAGTTGTGCATACGAATGGATGTGTCAAGACACAGGACTCTCAACGACCTCTAAGCCCCTCGGGCAGTCTAGGTAGCATCGGTAAGCGATGGGCCTGACTGACTATGTGCCTATCCAATCTGAATCTTTCCCCTCGATACAGTTGATCAATTGCACTCCCACGTGCTTGCTCTGCATGACTTCACCCCCATCGCCCCCAATGCCACTTGTCTGTCATTCAGAGCAGGACAGATCATCCAGGTAAGCCTATGATCAGCTGAAGTAATGCAATAGCTTAATTGAGGTGTCTATCAGGTTTTGAATCGAGATGCCTCCGGCTGGTGGGATGGTGAGCTTGATGGTCGGCGTGGTTGGTTTCCGAGCAATTATGTGAGCGGCTTGGATCAGGTGGGTAGGTTAAAAGACGAAGTGCTTGTTGAGGTGAGAATCGTGGGTTGCGCTTTTAAGCCCAAGTCACTCAGATCGATCCAGTTACATAAAACGAACCATCACGAGTCAACGCCATCGCTTGCTTCGTGGACTTCAGCACTCTCTTCATCTTCTGCAGTTCGAGTGGGGCAGACTCCAATGCAGACCCCCATGTTGCCCACATTCGAGACACATTCAGATCAACTTCTTGCGGAACTCCCTCCAGGATTTACATCACCAGAGCTTGATGCCTCTCGTTCGTCCCTAATGCTTGACCACAATGTATCTCTGATTCCTCACCCGCGATTATTCAGGAAATGACACACCGTTTCCCCACCGTGCCGGCCCGCTGTCGCCTACCTTCTCTTTGTATCGTGCTATCGCAGAAGGGGACGTTTCCTCACGCGCATTTTCCCCAACACCCTCATTCTCCACTTCCCATCATAGTCGTTCGCCACGCCTCACCCCACTATTGCACGCTCTGTCCTTACTCCATCGGGCCGTTGCTTCTCGCCGGCAAGCACACTACCAACCATCGACAGCATGCGTCATTTCATGTGTCCGCAGTCTACTAACTTCGACGGAGTGTCTGCACCGCGACGCACCGACACTCCAACGTGTTCCACAGCTTGCACAGGAGCGGAAGATTATACTTGGCAATCTTGCCACGCTTGTATCACAGGCACGGCGATGTTCAGAATGGCCTGGCGGCGATACAGGCGGGGACGGGGCGTGGGATGGAACCGCGGTTGCTCAAGCGGAAGTTGAGCAGCAAGACTGGGAGTTAGAACAGATGCTCCGCATGGGTGGGGAAGTGCTGAGGAACGTTACGCAGTTTCTCGAAATATGCCAGGCGAACGATGTCGAACTTCCTGTCGCCCGCAATGCGTTTTCGCATGCGTCAGGCTCTGGGAGTAGTGGCAGTGAAAAAGACATGCAGCAGACACTAGGAACTCAGTCGGAGTTGTCACGGCCCTCGGTGATATCACATAAGAGAACCCAGCATGGATTCACCCCAACGCTACGCCGTGGTACTGGTTCTGACGGCGCACATGAGGCCACATTGGGACGTGTGTCTGCAGCCCGACCATTGGACAAGCCTGTAGAGCTTTCCGCGATGCGTACAAAGAGCCTCAATGACCTCCGAGAACGGCGCCGTATGCAACATCTCGAACGTTCAAGGCAGCTACATGCGGTGCCCATGCCAAATTCTCTGACAAATGCTTCAGCTGGTCTGCCGCTCCGATCCGTTGCCCAGCAACAGTCTCAACGACCGAAACAGCTTAGTATCAGTAGCATGTCTTCACTCTCATCAGGGTCAATTGACTCGTATGGCTCGCCCTTACTCCCACCGTTTCCGTCAGGCCCGTGCAGTACCGCTCAAGTACTATTTTCGCTTCGGATGACACATGACGATCTACTGTCCGCAATTGCGGCTTTCATTGGGCACGTACATTCCTATGGCCGCCACTTGCATGCGTCAAGTAAGGGCCATCTCATCGAATTCGCGCGGGAGACAGTTGACATGGTCAGACAATTACTCACGCTTGTCGAAGCTGTCGCACGTCATCCTGACGTGGGCGCCGCCAAAGCCGAGGCGCTGCAGGAGGCCAAGGACGCCCTTTTTTCTGCTACAAACGAACTTGTGGAAGCAGTGCGGGAGACAACTAGCCCCACCACCACGGACGTGAGCGAGGAGGAGGAACGCCGTAGAACACTTCATGGTGCAACAGGTGTGCTCAAGGTTGCAGCGGATTGCGTGTCGGCCGTCAAGATGTGTTTGAGTAGACCGCTTGGCGAGGAACCATTCATCATCTGTCTCCCCAGCCTTTCGTCAAATGACTCTGTTCCTTTGCTGCCTGGAACAACACACAATGTTGGAAAACGCCTACGGCCTGTCTCCTTCCTCCGCCGCAGGTCTGTCAGTGTCGCCTCGTCCATGCAAGATCTTGAGCAGCTCGTGCTACCTCAGCATGTTATCAGCGTGGTGACAGAGGATCGCGAAACCCATCCAGAGGATGACAGGACGATTCAACCAGTACATGTTTCCATGAAGCCATCAGTTGATATTCCTATGCGTGAGGCGTCGTCTGGTGGATCAGAGAGCACGGTGGATGAAGAATCTGACGAAGAGCCATTGCACGATAATCGGTCCAGACGATCTAGGCATTCCTTCCTTCCGGAGGCGGACGCTGGTCGAGAATGCTCAGACTCACCAGAGGGAAAGGGTACGTGGTACTTTATTGTTCAGATTAAAGTAAACATACGAAATTATATCGGCAGAACCTTATTCCCCATTCGAAGACAAGCTCCTACATGGCGATCTCCCTGTTCCTCCCTCCGAATCTACAGTTCCTCCAACACCATCCAGCCCTAATCCCCCTTTACCCCCTCTCGACGTGGACAGCGTATTCGCCAGCGTTCTGTCTCATGACTATGACGTTCGAGATATCGCTTACAACCCCGAAGGTGCCATCGTCGGGGCGACCCTAGACGTCATGATAGAGAAGATGACACCCCACGATGCACTTGTTGAGCCCGCTTTCCACCAGATCTTCATGATGACTTGGCGCCTCTTTGTGTCACCTCCTGAATTGGTCAGCGCCCTGATAGGGCGGTATAACCTACGTGCCCCGGCGGTACTTAAGGACAGTGATCGTGAAGTCTGGGTGAAGCGGAAGGCAACACCCATCAAACTCCGAGTATCTAATTTTATCAAAACCTGGCTCGAAAATTACTGGCGGCCGGATACCGATGATACCGTACTGACGCAGCTGAGTCAATTTGTCCGTGGTACAGTTGCTCTTCAGTTTCCTGCGCCGGCACAGAGAATCCTGGAAATAATTCGTGCGCGCACGATCTCGGACAACTCAATCGTTAGCCCTCGTCCCATCGATAGAACAAAATCTGTGGATCGACTGAGAGAAGCCCCACCTTCATTACCAAGCCCTGTCTCGCCTTCCGAAATACCTAGACCGACCATCAATAAGACCTTGTTTGCCGCGTTGAAAACCAAGACTTTTTCGAGCATCGCTATCACCGACTTTGACGCACTTGAACTTGCTCGACAGTTTACGGTCATGGAGTCCAAGCTGTATCTGCACGTTCAACCGGAGGAAGTGCTCGAGTTAGGTCAAACTGGAGGCGTGCCCGCTACCAACGTCAAGGCAATCAGCACGCTTAGTACAGCGATCACTGGTTGGGTGACCGAGAGTATTTTGGACGAATCTGACACAAAGAAGCGCACCCACTTAGTGAAGTTCTTCATCAAGGTAGCCGATGTAAGTTAAATCTGGTATAAGGGGGGGGCATTTTTAATCCGCATCACGTGCAGCGTTGCTCGGGTTTGAACAACTACAGTACTTCCCGGTCTATCCTCGCTGCCTTGGACTCTTCAACTATTTCGCGATTACAGCACACTTGGGCGGTAGGCATACACATGATCCACTTCCATTTACGATATCTCATACGGTTTAAATCTAGGCATTACCCCAAAAGAGCAAGGTGCAATTAGAAGCACTGCGCAAAATGGCTGACCATGCTCGCAACTATTCTGAATACCGATCACGCTTACGAAATACCAATCCACCGGCAGTTCCTTTCTTGGGTGGGTACCTAGGTCTACTAATCCTGGCTGTCACTTGACTCCTTGAATAGGTTTGTATTTGACCGATGTTACCTTCTGCCGTGAAGGTAACCCAAGTCATCGCAACTCTCCGCGCGATCCTAACCGGAAGCTCGTCAACTTTAACAAATACCACAAGTTGGCAAGAATTGTCCAAGGTGCCACCACCGTTTTTGCGAAAGAACTTCCCAGCGCTAACACATATTTCAGATATGCAGCGTTTCCAGGTGCCATATAATCTAAAGGAAATACCCGAAGTGCAAAATTACCTCCTAGCCCAATTTGATGATGCCAAGAATGGGGGTGACCTACACGATCTATACAGGAGAAGGTATGTCTTTTTGCACGTTAAGATGTCGCATGACTCACAGTTTGAATTATCTTTGTAGCCTCCTCGTTGAACCTCGGCGGCCTGCGGACGCTCCCATTTCATCAGGTGATGGGAAGCCGATGCTTCAGATCTGGGGGCTCGGCACCTTGAGCCGCAGCCAGACTTCAATTCCCATCCCGAAAGCCGCCTCGTCATGATGCGACCTTGCCCACACTTCCCCAGCCTGCCACTTTTATTACAACATGATCAATCGCCACACAAAAGTCGCGTACATTAGCATCAAGAACATCTCTTGTTTTGGAGCGGACTATTACTTGTCATCCTACATGTCTCGTCTCCATACATTCACGTGTCCTTCATTATCACCTTGTCACAGTCCGATTCACATTTACTCTCACAGCATCTCAAGCTCTTGCTATATCGCGTATTTTCTATCCTACTCGCGTCCTTGTACCGACCATCAAAATGTCATTTCATGTTCAATGGAATCGAATTGCAAAAACATACCCGACCACAAAAAAAAAACGAAAGGCGTACTTCATTATATAATGGGAGTTCTCTAGCTGTAAAACTCTGGAGGTATACAAACAGGAGGAACCTTACTATTGCTGATGATTATCAGTCAAATAATGCATTTTAGCACAGCTACACGTCCGCAAAAATACCGCTCCGCTGGGAAAATGTCCATGTACAATCCTCATGGACACACCCACATCCTCCCACACCCACATCCTCACGCACCCATAAATCCTCATGTATCCATAAAAAGACGTCCACATGGGCGCAGGCGGACGCGTAAGGTGTGGGTGCATGCTGACGCGTCATACATAGACGTTCTCTACTTCCCGCTCTACCACCTCCACATCTCCTTAATCCGTCAATCCTTGTCCTCCTCTATGCTCTGATTATGCAACCTATGCCTGATATCGCTGCCTCACCGACATCTTACCTCACAGGACATGCGTTCTGATTAGCTAGGGTGAACGTGGTAGACTCATTATTCATAAAACCCTGTGTCTGCTCTTTCCCGATCATCCTTCCAATGCCATATACAATGTGCAGGCGATTCCCATTGATCTCAATAAGGTTCACTCATTAAACCACTCAGAATTACTCACCGCTATTCTCCTTCCCCACTATCTATCTTACTTGACTTCAAGGTGCTGGTTGAGGAACGAGAAGGGGGCCGGGACCGTCGTGGGCGTGGAAGTCGACGAGGGATAAGATGCATTGTTCCCACTAGCCTCTGACTCAGTGGTAAGCTCCAATCCGAGCCCTAGGTCGGCCTGCACACGGGCTTTACTGTCTCACTCGAGCTCTGCGACACGAAGTCGCACGAGGTCGTTGATAAACTCCAGATCGCGCACACGTTGGCGAAGGCGCGTGAGCTCGGGGTCAACCTCTTCATGTCCGAGAGCGTGGCTCGGGGTGGCGTGGGGACGAGGGATTTGACGGTTCAATAGTCGAATCGAGAACAAATGAGGTCGATGAAGCTGCTGGCGAGAGCGCGGGTGTGGTGCTAGCTGTTGCAGACTGGCATGTGGATGGACGGACTGTACCGTGGAAGCTATGTGGGAGCAACGGGGCCGGGTGGGTGGTCTTATGTTGTTAGGAAACTCGGGCGTGGCACAAAGGGAAAACGACGAGTTGATGGGCGAATGGAGGTTATGGGGGAAGGCCATTTGTTCGTACTCAAAGCCAGGGTGTGTCAGCTTGGGGCTGGCGCAAGATGACGGTGGAGCCGGGGAATGGTCCTGTAGGACAACGGTATTTAACATGATCGGACAGGAGGAAGCCGAATCAGACCACATCATGGTATCATTGGCACGCGTGGTCTTGAGATACGATGTCAGTTGTCAACAAAGGCGACAACACAAGCATGCGTGGAAACATACTAGCTGAGGAGCATCATTGACATCGTGGCCTTGGGAATGACCTGAGATTGTTGAACGACGGTAGGGATAGGGGCGGTCAAACCCATCTCTATCAGTGCGGGAATGTGGACGATGGCTCTCGAATGTATTCGAAAAGGTGAAAGGTGGTGCAAGTGAGCTAACGGTTGCACGGCGGGACGGCGCAGCGGATGCAGAAGGATTCGAGGCATTCTGTTGTCTCATTGCTCGGATCTGTGGAGGAATGGAATTGACCAAGAAAGACCGGGATATAAGTGGCTTTCAGAGGCACAAGCGGAAGCTGTGCCTAATAATTGGCTTATTGCTGTTTTCATAAAAGTTGGCGGCAACTGAAGTTGACGCACTTCCGGTAAAATTACTATAGGCCAGGTAAATTGCTTGTAACTCGGCAAGGAGTGGCTAAATTCTTTAGTTTTATATATGAAAATTGTTCCGTTTAAGGGGATCTACAACCCTATGGAGCGTAAATGCTCATATTGAGCCTTGTGCAAATATGCGCGCTATGTGGCTAAGAATGGTTGCACAGTAACACTGCAAGCCATTTTTATGTTATGAATGACCCTTGCTGAAGCAAGAACATATTGGTGTCAGGATTAACCAGCCTATGAATATTGAACAATACATGATTAGACTCTGTGGTGTTCCTTTGGCTAGGACTCCTCCAACCTTGTATCTGGAGATGTTAGCAGCCGGTGCCGGTTACAGCTGCCCCAGGCTGCCACGTCGCCACCATGGCGGAAGGTCGCCTAAGTACTCTCAGAAGATCTCCGCTAGACCATAGTCACCATGGCGCGCAAGCTCTCCATAGGACTGTAGATCCCCTTAAATGGAACAATTTTCATATATATAAAACTGAAAAATTTAGCCACTCCTCACCGAGTTACAAGCAATTTACCTACCAGACCAGAAGTGCGTCAACTTCAGTCGCCGCCAACTTCTATGAAAACAGCAATAATGTACGCAAAAATGTTTTCGAGTATGTGACTTTACAGACCTCTGTGGGTACATGAGGGTTGTGGGTGTGTCATGGACATGGACATTCTACATGGACATTTTCCCAGCACACCGGTATATCTCCACGTCCGAGCACGAGTCAAAGAGGAAGACCCGTAATCGGAGCGCGATGTTGCGTTTGGGGTCGCTGAGCGCGTGACGTCACTTGCGCGTTCATTATCGCTATAAAAGTAGCGGAAGACTCGTCATTTGGCTGATTTCGCACTCACAAGCTTTATCAACGAAGGGAACAACATATTCACATATTCGTGTTCCGAGGCCATTTTCTACAATGTCTGTCCAAAAATCAGCGAAAAGCAAGCCATTATCAGTTGGAGCAACGCCACTCGTTCCTCGATTCACCTTCAGAGACTATTCCCGGTTCTTCGTCGCAGGTGTGTAATAAACTCGACCTTACCGAAAGTAACGGGAACTCACTCTTTAAATATAGGTGCCTTATGCTGCACGTATGTAGTTTTGCTTCTGCAACGCACACCACATCTGAAGCCATGCGCAGCATAACTCATGGAGGCATGACCCGTACGCATATGCTGCCCATAAGGCCCAGGTAACCTGTCCCCTCACCTTGTACCATCCAGCCATCGACGTCGTTAAGACACGCATTCAAATTGACCCGGCACTCGCACGTCATTCCATGTTCGCCGCCGGCCGTAAAATTGTGACTGCAGAAGGCCCAAGAGGCCTCCTGACAGGTTTTGGGCCAACTGCAGTAGGATATCTAGTCCAAGGCGGCGCAAAGTTTAGCGGATACGAGTGAGCATGCACTCCGTAGTACTGGGCCCCATATATCTGTGATGTGTGATGTTGCCTGCAGATACTGGAAAAAGAAATTTGTAGAGGTCTCAGGATCACAGGAGAGGGCTGTTCAGTACCGGACGGCGATATACCTTGGGGCTGCGAGTGTGGCAGAGTAATTTGTAACCCTTGGCCGCACATGTGTCCGACATATTGACTTGGACGTACCTCACAGGTTTTTCGCTGATATACTTCTAACTCCCCTTGAAGCGACCCGTATCCGTCTCGTGTCCGACCGTACATACGCCTCGGGGCTCACGACAGGCTTTGCCAGACTTGCTCGTGAAGGCGGTTTGAGAGAGATGTATGCAGGTTTCTTACCCATTATATGCAAGTACGTACTTGCACAAAGTGATCTCTATTCTTGCGAAACTCACCACAGCCTGATAGACAAATTCCGTACGCAATAGGACAATTTACCGTGAATGAGTTCTGTCACGAGCTTGCCTTCCGTCAACTGTCCGAAGAGACGAAGAGGAACCTGGGTCCGTCGGGCCGCTTTAGCATTGCACTAGGGTCAGGAATTTTGGCCGGGTTCGCTGCTGCCATCCTCAGTCATGTAATCCTGCTCACCCATCACATCCGCCTGCGCCACTGACACCTCACAGCCCGCAGATACTCTTTTGAGCCAGGTACGTATCTCCGTTCTGCTGTGAGGCATTCACCCTGAATTTACGTCCTCGTCAAGATAAACAAGGGACATGGACCCACAGGTTCAATGACTCACCGTCTCGTCATGCTCGCGCGTGAAGCCGGTCCTGTGGGAATATGGGCTGGCCTCGGTCCCCGTATGGTTATGACAGCTGGTCTTGTCGCAGGGCAGTTCTTAATCTATGGTGCGATCAAAGAAGGTGCGTCGCCCGCGTCTTCTACATGTAGCCGTCACCGGGTACTGATGCAAGGTCCCTTGTTATCACTTATCAGCGCTTGGTGCCCCGCCAGGTATAGAGATTCATAAGGAGAATAAGGCAGAGTAGTTGCAGGATTTCAAAGCATATTTCGTATTATATCTGGGCGATTATTCGAGTTTCAAATTTTATCGAGAAGTGGATCGGTGCCACTGTACAGCTTACATAATTTCCTTGCAGAAGGCGGTTCGATTTGAAACTTTTTGTAGTTTACCAATACAAATATACATTATTAATTGAATAAATCAGAGGAAGGTTACGCATATCTTGTCGTAAAAATCTTACAGCTCATCACCGATCATCGTCTCACAGGTCCGAACTTCGCGAACCTTAGCTTTGCATGAAGCTTGAAGTTTATATGGTCGAGCTTCTATCTGCTGGGGCTACGCACATCCGGGGACAACTTATCTGTCTAGGGTTGACTAATATGACGATCTCCATGACTTGGGCCAAGTTGATATTTTTCCTAGAAGATACAAAGCTGACAAGCCATCAAAGTAAACGAAAGCTGGAGACTGAAGATACATGACATCTAGGGACCGCTAGTCAGCCAAGCGTTGTTGCCAATTTCCAGCCACATGTTCCAGCTCTTTCTTGCCTCCTCGGTGCCCTCGAACTGGAAGTTAATACGCTTGATCTCCACGAAACCTTCATCAACAATAGGCTCCTTATAATTCGTTCTGAAAGACATGAAGGCCGCTGGAGGTAGTAGACTCCTTGCGGGCTGCAACAGATAGACCATTACGATTTGTAACTACTTGCGGAATAAATGAGACTTACTTCTTTAGATTGCTCGTGGGGACCCAGACAAAAGGCTCGATATAAGTTGTTATGCCAGCATAACTGAAGATCGGCCGAGAACAACATACATCTATAAAAAGGAAGAACGTAACGATTACCGTGATATGCCAAACCAGGGAGGCTTACCTTATTGGCACGTTGAGTTTTTTGCATAATTCCACGTATTCTTTGCGGGTTTCTACGTCGCGATTTGTATTATCTATATCAGGCAAGGAGGTATTTCGCGTCAGCTCAAGAGGTTTTCCAGGCAGCAGCTTGATGGCATACCAACAACGCAGCTCATTCCTTCGCTTACAATATTTTCGACAGCTTTGACGCATTTGCTACGGGTTTTCAATTGGTCCTGGTTGACATGCTGATACCCCGCTGGTTGGAAGTAGTTTCGGTAAAAGTTCGATTTTCCGGACGCAGGGTATCCTACGAAAAGCACTACTTCAGGACATGTAGATATTTGGGGAATCAGAGGAGAGGATGATGGTGTGAACAGGGGCCCTAATACTTGTCAGATGTATGACGAGCTAGTGCAATGACTTGCTACTTACCATCAGTGGGAAATGAAGAGGCATCGAAACCTCTTAATCGAAACGGTGCCGGGTCAGAACCAAGGAAGTACTCCTAAAAACAGTCAGTGAATGAATGTGGGGTTAATTGGAGTCTTTGTGTAGCCCACTAATCTACCTCGGGGGTGAAGAAAGGCAGCCCAATATTGAGAGCCCACTTTCTATCTGAATCACTATGATCTCCTGGCCTTCCAGCAGCATCTCCAACAAAGAATGATAAATTCTTATCTGAAAACGACATGTCGTTAGATCACATCATTGGCCGTATTGGTACAAATAAAAACAAGACAGTGGGTATGATGCGGACCTATTTCATCCTGGTTGACATTTTCGAACTCTTTCCACATGCCAGGCATTGGCTTTCGAAAGGCATCGTGCTGTAGAGCAGCGAATATTCTAAAGGGAACGTTTGATAGCTATTTGCGAGTTGCCATCAGCCTAGCAAATGTTTAACAGCTATGAATCCAAATCATCACCTCGCTGGCTATTGAGGATACTTTAAGCTTCCATTCTTCAAGGGTCTTCTTCTTTGCTGACGCTTGGTTGGAAAAAATAACGATAGCATATCTACAATAACAAGATTGGCTGTGCTGGATCTGTCCACGTAAGAAATACATACCCTTCCTCATGTATATTTATAAGCCTCTTCTTTACAGAAGCTCGCCACCACATCCAGTCATCTTTGTCTCGAGGAAATCTATTCCCAGAACGGGTTTTGATCAAGGACCCATCTAAATCCAACGCAGCCACTTTTTTTGAAGGTACAGGATCAAGATGGACACCATGTAAACATGTTTGACCGATGGTTTTCTTCCATACAAAAGCGCTTCCGGGTTTCTCGCTGGGCCTGAGGAAGAGAGGGTGTGTACCTACAAGCATCATTGACAAGGCACTGCTCATAAATCTTTGGAATGTTCGCGTACCTTTCGCAATTTTAGATTGGCGAGGAGATGAGGAACCTTCGACGTTCGCAACGCCACGTTTACCAGTGCGGGGGCTCATGCCTGCCATTTGCATCATTAAATGTGAATTTCAATCGAAGTGCTGCGAACATGTAACTTTGTACCAGATACACCACAACCCTATGCTGTAAGCTTCTACAATAGAGGGTGTTGTTGTGTTGCTGTAGAACCGGCCTAGCAATGACGTACGTTACGATTGAGATACGACCCATCAACGCGTCTGTGACCGATTTGCTAATGAGCTTACATAATGTCCCATAGCTTTTCATGACAGCTGGACAATTTGACGACGCACTGGAGTATCAAACGAAGGCATTGGAAAATACGCCTGTTTTTGACCCTCGTGAAGGGCAAACGTTTATTGATGACCCGTTATTGCAATGGTCCGATGAGGAAGAAAATGACCTGGATGCCTCATTACACGAGGGAGACAGCGAGGATGTAGAATGGGATGACAACAGGTTGTCCAATGTCGACGATGAGGACTGGGAAATTGCTGAGAGAGGTAGTTTCTGCATCTATAGGTGTTGCATTCCATATTTAACCATACACAGATTTCACGAAACAATACAACCGTCTAAGGCAGCATGTTGCCGTCCGCTCAGGCAGTGCTCAAACCCCTCAAGGCTTGAATTCGCAATCCTCGATTGGACCTTCCGGCTCCAAAAGATCCGTTCCCCTCCCAGCTTTGAATCGTCCGAGAGCGGCCCCCCTACATTCTACATCGCAGAAAATCTCCGACCAACTGGCAGCTCTATCGAAGTATTCCGCACGTATTGCACAAATAGATCAGCCATATATTATGATGGGCATCGCTACTAATAGGAAAGGGCCTAGTGAGCGGGCGAATATCAAGGATAAATCGGATCGGGCGACCAATGAGCAAGTTTTAGATCCACGAACACGTATCATTTTGTTTAAGATGATCGGGAGAGGCCTTATCAGCGAGGTCAATGGCTGTGTGAGTACTGGAAAGGAGGTACGTTCTCTCCCATTAGTGGTCAGTTACAAAACAACCAATTATTTGGCAGGCCAACGTATACCATGCACTTACGCCTGACAAAACCCATATAGCCCTCAAAATTTTCAAAACGTCAATCCTCATCTTTAAAGATCGAGATCGCTACGTGAGTGGCGAGAGACGCTTTCGACACGGCTATAGCAAGCACAATCCACGAAAAATGGTTCGCCTATGGGCGGAGAAAGAAATGCGAAATCTGAAGCGGCTTATGGCTGCTGGTATCCCCTGTCCTGAACCGGTCGAGGTACGAGAGAATGTCCTTGTCATGGGATTTCTAGGCAACAAATCTGGATGGTAAGTTCCCTACTGCATTCAGAGGTAAATGATCCTTCATTCACCATTAGTGTAGGGCTTCTCCTCGTCTAAAGGATGCGAATATTTCCGAGGATCAGTTCGTCAAGCTCTATAGTAGCCTTCTTCTCACTGTTCGACGGATGTTTCACCATTGCAAATTGGTTCACGCAGACCTTTCGGAATACAATATACTGTATCACAATTCACAACTTTATATCATCGACGTTGGACAAAGCGTCGAACATGACCATCCCTCCGCATTTGATTTCCTGAGGTCGGATCTAAAGAATATAGAAGATTTCTTTGGAAAGAGAGGTGTGCAGTGTGTAGGTTTGAGGCGAGTATTCGAGTTTATTATTGGCGAGTGCGCAGTTGGAGATGGCGAAGAACCGTGGCTGAAAAGATTAATCGCCGATGCGGGAGAGGGAGATACTGAAGGGAACCAGGATGTCCAAATTCAGGGCAACGAGAAGCAAAGTGATGACACGGTCTTCATGCAATCATATATTCCTCGGACACTTAACGACGTATACGACCCGGAACGGGATGTCGATTTTGTCAACCAGGGAACAGGCCAGAGTCTCATCTATTCGGATGTGATTGGGGTTGTGGGTGCCTCGGAGGGTTTAAAAAAGGTGCGGATAAATGAGTATGTGGAGTCCTTGAATGGAGACAAGCAGCAAAGCTCCGAAAATGCGAGCGAGGGAACAGGGAGCGAAGAGGACGACCAAGAAGAAGGCTTTAAAGAACGGCAGCCAAGGGGCCATCGTAATGAAGATAAAGATGCGAAGAAAGTGAGCCTCTTCTACCGAAATTCATGTCATATTTTACCGTTGATTTAAGGAGCGGAAACGTGCTGTCAAAGAAGCCGCTCGCGAGAAACGCAAACATAAGCTACCCAAAGCGGACAAGAAGCGACGAATCAAAGCAACGCGTTCTTGAGACTATTACTTACGAGTCGATAGTCAACCCGACAGCGATAGCTCACAACAAACTGAATAAAAGTGGCATCGTGATTGCGGCTTATATGTCTGTCTTGTAAATTATTATATTATTGTTCTGAATTCTGGTGCTATGTGATTTCATGATTCATGGCCACGGGTGATTTTCCGCATAAGTAACAAACCATCCATTATGTGGTATTGACGCCGATCGCTCTTACGTAACGGTGTTTCGTCTAAAGTGACTTCGGCCCTTCGGGAAGTATGCGCGTCCTTCCACGATGTGCTCGCAAGCAGACCGTTGTATCCTTGCGAAGTTACTCTTCAAATGTGCCCAGGCTAGACCGAATCAACAGATATAGTCGTACAGTGACCGAGCCGAAAGCTCAAGGTGCTAGCCAGGTTAGCATCAACGAGTTGATTGTGGCCTGTAGATAGCTTTCTCAAAAAAGGCTGTAGGCCATGCTATGGGCCACCGATGGTATAGAACAAGACTCTGATCTTAGCAAGGCGATGGTTGGTGTGGGGAGCGTATGGTGAGCAACTTGGCCTATCATATTTCCTGACAGTCGGTGCACTAAATAGAGGTCAGGTATGAGGGCAATCCGTAGGTTATTGTTCTCTCATCGAAAGTCATGACATAACATACATTAGATGCAATGGCCACTTACTTGGCCTGGGTGCTCTTGTGAAAAAGTCCATTGCGGCAACGGAAGCGATAATTCCATACCAATTTGGCACAGTCGGTGTATCGGACGGAATATCCATGGGAACATTCGGGATGTCATACTCACTCCAATCTCGGGACCTTATTGCAGACCAAATAGAAACTGCTGCCGGAGGTCATTGGCTTGACGGAATGGTTGTTATCCCGGGATGCGATAAAAACATGCCTGGAGTATTGATGGGATGTGAGTAACTGTCTGTATTTTATTGTTAAGAAGTTACTGAATTTCCCCGTAGTGGGACGCCTCAATCGCCCTGGACTGATGGTGTACGGTGGGACGATTCGCCCCGGCTCGTGCGCAGGTGCGCCACAGCTGGACGTAGTTTCAGCTTTCCAGGCATATGGTAAATATCTGCAAGATGGGCAGACGGCCACGGCCGAAGAAGAGCGATACAACACCATTAGACATGCATGCCCAGGTCCAGGAGCTTGTGGAGGCGTGGGTTGTTTTACTCCTTCAAACACTACGTCTGACTTATAGTCGTTTCCAGATGTACACTGCTAATACCATGGCCTCCGCTGCTGAAGTCCTTGGGATGACTCTTCCCGGCTCTTCGTCATTTCCTGCAGAATCTGAAGAGAAATTACAGGAATGCAGAGCGGTCGGCCCTGCGATCTTGAATCTCTTAGAGAAAAATATCCTTCCGCGTGACATTATGACCCGTACCGCATTTGAAAACGCCCTAGTGACTATCTCTCCTATCGTGCATATGAATAATGGAATGTCACTCACTCGTTCCATCGGTTTCGTAGGTTCTTACCATGATCCTTGGTGGATCTACAAATGCAGTTTTACATCTCATCGCTATGGCCCATTCAGTTGGCATCCGGCTCACCCTCGAAGAGATTCAGGCTGTGTCAGATCGGACCCCATTTCTCGCGGATCTTAAGCCCAGCGGAAAATATGTGATGGAGGACGTACATATTTTGGGCGGCATCCCAAGTAAGTTTCTAGCTACAGAATCAGCTATCCTTTGATCTGAGACAATAGCTAGAAATCCTCGCTTACCTTCTCAAGCACGGCCGGATCAATGGTAATACCATGACTGTCACAGGACGTACGCTTGGAGAAAACCTAGAACAATGGACTGCAAAGTACGGCGAACTCACTGATAATCAGGATGTAATACGGCCTCTCGACAAGCCTCTTAAGAAAACAGGCCACATTAGGTACGTTTTGACGGCAGTATATAAACCGAACATACAGGTATATTCTTGAACAGAATTCTTCGTGGCAATCTGGCTCCAGGAGGCGCAGTTTCAAAAATCACCGGAAAAGAAGGCCTTACTTTCACGGGAAAGGCACGTACTTTCGATTCTGAAGATGATATGGTACGTGCCGTAGAAAACGGAGAGTTGAAAAAGGGTGAGAAGACTGTGGTAGTCTTGCGATACCTCGGTCCCAAAGGTGGTCCTGGTATGTCACAAAACCGTTTTTGTGTTTGGGAACTGACCGTGTGTGCAGGAATGCCTGAGATGTTGAAGCCCACGAGTTTGATCATGGGGGCCGGACTAGGGAAGGATGTCGCCTGCCTCACGGATGGTCGCTTCAGCGGCGGGTGCGTGTCCCCATTAACAGGAATTCTTTTCCTCCCTCACAAGGTAGCTGTTCTCAGGTCACACGGATTCGTAGTCGGGCACGTCGTTCCCGAAGCCCAGGAGGGTGGGCCGATCGCCCTCGTCAAGGACGGTGACACAATCCATATCGATGCTGAAGCGAATACCATCGATGTCGACGTCCCGCGAGCAGAACTTGAGGAACGTCGAAGAATGTGGGCACCACACCCTCTCAAAGTCACACAGGGCACATTGTACAAATACGCGAAAGTTGTAGAGGATGCTAGTCATGGGTGTGTTACTGATGCAGGCGGCGAAATTATCCATCCGTAAGCAGCGAAGGAAACCAAAGGCCAGTACATCTACATATTCTTCACTAAGATTGTTTGTAGAGATGAGTTTTAAAAGCTAGCTCTTAGATTAATGACACAATGTTTTCAACCTGGTAATGACCTAACTGATCAGCCGAAGGCTGAGCCCATCATACCAGCATAGCTTGATCGACGGCCCTTTGTCTGTATCCAGGTACAGCTTCCCCCTCCCACCAACGAGGAAAGCATTTTGGATACAACAGACTGTGGTCGACATATCTAATAAGCGCCTAGCTCTCTTATCGACCCTTCTACATGAGTTGCTTATTAGTAACACTGAATAGTGGCTATACCACGAAAACGTCATCGATTCGGTTCGCCTCAGGGTGTTCTGAACTGTCGTGGTGTACCTTTCAATAATGATAGCTATATATTGACTCAGCTCAGTGATGTATGAAAGGATCGAATACGCACGTAGTGTGTTTGAAGATTCACTATTGGCTTCACTTTTTCACAGGTCAGGAAATTCTTGGGTCTGGAATTCTTCGTCGTGCACCTGGTGGAAGTCATATTTACAAGTAAAACAGTAGCCTCTTTTGCAAAGAGGAGGCCAGCTATTTTATTTGAGAGGCATTCAGCCCTCCATATAATCCACTACCCCAGAGAGTCACCTAGTCCGATGAAGAAGGAAATTAGACGAAGCGAAGTCCATCGGAAGCCTGGCCTCACTGTCTATTATCTAAATATCCTCATATGACCTGAGGTCTTTCCATTAATGCGCTACTGGTCCGGCATTTTTTCATTGATGACGACAGCTGTCAATGTTAACCTTCAACTGACAAACCAAAAGTGAAGGTGAGATGAATTAAATAATCCAGACCTCGACGGACCTATCAGGGTGAGCATTTCCTTGTGTGTTTATTTACAAAGGCGAGAAGGTGGTGCGTCGAACAAACAGGTTTGGCCTTTCCATGATGTACCGTCTTCTTGGCTAGCAAGGGCTGTGCCAGTGTCCGTGGGGTCTCAGATGTTCAACGCTCAGAACGTCCAGCTAGTAGGTGCTTGCTGGAACAAACCTCAAGTATTATATTATAGATACATAGGGACCAGGGTAGGATAATTAGAGACCGGGATGCCTTCTTCTGGCGAATAGTTTTAACAGCCACCAATGAGATAGATAGCGTAATAGGTTTAAAAGCCCTGCTATAAACGCGCAGCAGTGTCTCGGCCGTGAATTCTTTACGTGTAAGCCTCGACTCACCTTGTTGTGCTCTGACGCGGTGCGTTGGCGTTTCATGCTCAGTGAACAACTACTGTGAAACATTTTAAACAGCAAGCGACGAGCAGTGATAAATGCAACTTACAATTTAGCCGACATTAAAACACTTGTGGATAGTAAAGGTAAGTCAGCTAGCAGACGTGCGACACCAATAATGATAACAATCAAATCGATTATAAGAATGTAACGAAATGTTTTGGCAGGATGACGCCACAGTCACGTCCGCTCATCTAACAATTGTCCTTATCGCGGTCATAGTCGTATTGCTTTCGTTTGGAACTTGATGCACCATCAGGTGCATCACCCTCAGGAGAACTCGATGCACGCCGCCGCTTCGATCGTGGATGTGATAATCCCTCGTTGCTGAGTCCTTCCGGGGCAGGAAATTCCAAAGTCTTTGGTTCACTGTCAGCCGATGGTTCACCAGGATACACGATGCTCCCCATCTGGGAAGAATAAGCTGATGCTGATGAGGGTGTTTGGGAGTATTCCCCCCTTAACAAATGCGCATGTGGAGAATGTTGCAGGGCAGGCTGGCGTTCAGCGAGTGGCAGATGGTACTGGTCTTGCCTGCGCTGTTGAGCATGGTCCCTATGCTGTGGTGGTCTCATATACTGCTGCTGCGAGTACAGTTGACCACCTTGAAATCTATGCTCTCCACCCATCCCACTACTATCTCCTCCGCTTGGTATAAATCCGGTACCAAGTCTGGTTGGCGTAGTGTGTATTTGACCCAAGTGAAAATTATACTGTGGTATCGGAGGTCCCGGTAATGGCGTCGGCGCGTGATACGACAAGGGTGGTACATCTCGAGAAGCAGAAGAGGAAGGACCAACGAGGGTTGGCATTGACGTCGAGGCTTCGGATCCTTGCTCTCGTTCTCGCCGTCGTACCCGCGACTCTCGTATGAGAAGACCCCTATTCTTGCGTCCAGGTCCACGACGACGCGGTGTCTCTTCGTAGGTGCAAATTAGAGCTCGACGAGCACAATTGTGGCACGTGGGTCTACACCCGTTGCATTTTAGTTTTCGAACTAGAAGTATGGAGGGTGGTAAGTCCCAGTTTGACGTCTGCCATACACCAGGCGCGCATATTATCGAATATGGTTGATAAAACCAGGAACATTTACCTCTACAAAAATTGCAGGCCACCTCTGTTTTCTTCGAGATTTTCTTCCTCGGTGTCCCGCCCCCATTATCGTCATTACCGCCCCCGTCTCGATCGCCATTACTTCCACGGTCTCTATCGCCATCACCCTTTTCACCGCTGCCATATTCACCCCGCCAGGTGTCGTCGTTGCCCTCCTTACCTTTTCGGTCTCCTCCACGTTTTCGTGGAAAATCACTATCTTCATCTCTCTCGGGGTACTTGGAGTATGGCGGAGGATTGTCACTCGCCTGAAATGGCGAGGGGTCGCTCTCGCCTTTTAATCATAGTATGTAAATCACCATCAAGTGATTGTCGAATTCTGAAAAAGGACTTACAACCTTGATTGTTGCAGCCTCCAGGACTACAAGACCAGAAGTTCTTAGTCCACGGAGCCAATGTCGATCCTGTATCTGGGCTGACACCACTGAAGTGCGTCTTGCGGTTCCTTAAAGGTGAAAATTCATTTTTGCTGTAGGAGCTTGTCATAGATACCTGCACTGGGGATCAGATGTAAGATGCGTGTGTCTGGTGGTGTTCCATGCGACCTACTCTGATCACGGTTGTGTCCTACAGAACTGGGCCCTGTCGTTTCGAGCTTGCCATTATGACATCCGGCAGGTCGTCCCGTGCCGTCTGAGGCAGAAGAATTGTTGACCGTTATCGTTGTCGTTGAAGATGCCTCAGTGCGACCGCTCGCCTCGGTCATGGTGTCAGCGCATGCTTCCGACACCATCCCTCGAAAGCTCAAGGAACATCTCTCGCCATCTCTACAGTGCTGCTGTGGGGAGTGCTCATACTTTGTACTGTGACCGCGATTCTTTGAGATGCAAGAAGATCAGCGTGAACATTAGGAGGATATTGTTGACACCAACCTCTGTTGCTTCGTCCGCAATGACATGTGTGTCAATGCGAGGTAATATGAAAGGGCGACAAGGTTTTGGCGCGAAACAATGCGGGATCACAGACGGGGCAAGCTTGGGCGTCGAAATCAAAGATGAACCCGTTATGTTCATCCTACAACGCACTTCTAAAGAACGTGGAATTAAGCGTGAACGACTGGAGGGGACGATCGTCTCGAGTGCCTTCTCAGGCGTCGCTGCGCAACCTTGTGCGTTGACGAACAGGAAAGAGACGACGAGGGGGTTTACCGTGTTTTGCGCAATCGTGGGTGAGTATTCCACCTTGTTGAGCCGCCGAAACAGGGGTTTGATCCATGTTCGAGAGAAGTGCGGTAGCCCAGTCGCTGTTTTATCTGCAGCCCCTCTGGAGCCAAAGGGGAGGGAGATCGGCATTCTGAGACAAGTGTGGTTGGTTGGTTGCGTCGGAAGACTGCAAGGAACGTGGACTGGTACTGAGGTTAATTAACACACAAGTTTCGGAATACAAGCTGCAGTGACCAGCCCATGTCCAAGCGTCACTGGCTTATATCCGTAATGCTTTGCCCAACTACTACCACCTGGACAGAAGACCGAAATTGGCTGTCCACGGTAGCCGAGGAAACGGGAAGGGGGTTGCGTCCGTAACGTCAGTATATCACGCCCTCACTTTTGCAGGGTCTAGTACAACGGCTCAGCCGATTCCAATATCGGAAGGATGTCTCAGGCTAAATTCTCCCTTTTGCCCGCCCCGGACGGTTGGCCCAGTACATTTAGGTCCTTGTCATAAGCGGCAGTCAGCGGCTTTGTGGCACCATACTTTTCCAGGGAGAAGGATCCAGCAGTTTTGTCCCCCTGCTGTATTTGTCATGTTAACTCAAACGAGACAGTACGTAATGCTTGAGACTTGACTGAGACAATATGCCTGAACCATTCAAGTTGATGCTACATCTTATCCGAAGCCCGTAATGTTTACTCACAGCGGCAAGAGTCCATCTTAACATAACCGAGGCAGTATCTACATTAGTAGTGGCAATGTTTTGGCTCGGAGACAGCTTGTGTGATTTTCTAGTAAGCGTCTGATGTTTTACTCCAGTAACTGCGCCTCGTAGCAGGCAGTTTTATTTGTATTTTTATTTATACTACACTAGCAATGTCAAACACTTTCGTTATCGACATGAGGATAAGTAATGGGAGCCTGGCTGCTGTCCGACAGCACAGCGTCGAACTCTCTCGCGTCGGCTTCAAATAATTCCTTGCAGTATTACTATAATCTCTTTTTGCATCACCACGGTGCTGGGGACTGTCACGGCTAGTATACTTATTGTTACTATATTACAGAATTATTGGGATACTACAGTGATAACTGACAACACTAGACGTAGCCCCTGTGATGATGTTGGACAGTAGCTCTCGCTAGCTGAGCTAGTGTGCAGCTCTACGGTATATAATATACCAGTAGTATTTAAGTAGGTTCATTTTTTGGTCCATGATAAGTGGTTAAATATCATGTAATGGGAAACTTACATAAGACATGAGCAAGTTGAAGCAACGGATCGCTTTCAAATTCTCCAACGATGACGAAGTAGATGATGATAATCAAGTTCTAGACGAGCAAGGTAACGTCACTATGTGAAACGGGCTCTCTTCTATGCTTCTAATCCAAGGTGGATCAATCATAATATCTGTAGAGCAGGAGGAAGTTATTGAGGCTCTGCGCAGGGAGTACGCGTCGTCTTCTCGACACTACTATAAATTCCTGCAGGGATGTTTAAGCTTCACTATTCTATTGTAAGTTGCATGTATGCAGACCGGTACTATCTGACATAATTGGCTTTATGAAGGCAATGTTGGTTTTTTGTCTCACCACGTCCGGGAACGCCAGTCCATGTCTTCTTCCCAAATGTGAAGACGCCGTTACCAAACCTAATCCCATTCGCTATGTGGTTCACCCTGCTCAACACCATAATGCTCTTGAACTTGATGCTGCATTTGCCAAAGTATATGTCCTTCCCTCGGCTTCTGCATTCCATTCTTAGCAGTCTGATGTCCTGGCTGCCATTGCACATCCAAGAGCTGGCAGGCCGTCACATACCCTTGCCCATTACATGGACCGCAAGTCTATTCATTTCTCCTCCATTAATTGCCGTGTTCACCATCACCGACATTCCACAAATCGTGTGGTGGTCACTACCGAATGTAGCTTTAGGGATCGTTGTGCTTGTGACGTTTTGGATAAAGCAAACCGGCCTCGACATGGAAAGGCTGGAGAAGATGAAATATGAGGCGAAGGGAGCCTGAGTCAGCATGGGCATCTATGACAGCGTTTTTGTAAACATAAAACATTACTGCAAGTACAGTACCTGTTAGACTCGTGATCAGCCTGTTGGACTTTGTTGCTGCGTTAAAGTCGTAGACAGACTGGGGTATTTAGCATTGAATTAGTAGAGCTCTCCATGCCCGGTCCCCAATTCTCGGCCTCTGACCATCGGCGCGAGCAATACATTGCCCAGGATCTCGGCCGACCAGCGCTCGGCAAAAAAAGATCACTGGCAACGCTTGTCTCCATAAGTATCCAAGACATTGAATTTATAAACTTACTGGTATATACTGTTAGTAATAAAGATGAGTCAGCCATGGAACCGGCACAGAGATTCGAGAACGAGCATGAACCCGGGACTACGGTGCGCCGGCACGGCCCCGAGCGGCAGCTCGAAGAATATTAATAATAGCGTAAATATTCGTTGTAATATAAAAACCAGGAGAACGAGAGCACAAAGAGAATAAGATATTATATTTTATAACTCCTTCGTTCTACAGGTTATGGGCCCCGGCCGTAACTAAAGGAACACCAAGAATAGCCTATCCTCACACCACAATCAAAATCAATAACGATCGCCAAGAATGTCGGCTAACAACAATACATACAAGATCGACCCATTAAATGGGGATAACTATGCGGCATGGCGACGACGGGTCGAGTGGATACTCGATGATCTGGACCTATGGAATGTGGCAATCGGTAGAGAAACCGAGCCAATCCCAGCAGATATTCAAAACATCACTGCGACCGAGTGACAACAAATTGATGAATGGAGAAAAAAGGATAAAAAGGCTAGGAAGGAAATATGCCTTAGAATTGCTGATGAACAACTGGTTTATATTAATCAATCTATGGGAGCATTTGCTATCTGGACCTCTCTACAGGCTATATTCGAGTCGAAGGGAGCCGTAGGAATCATTAACTTACGATGTGACTTCTTCAGGACGTTTGCCGAGGACGGTGCAAATATGGAGGAACACGTGCGAAAACTCCGCGGCATACAGCAGGAGCTAAATGCGCGAGGACATTATGTCAGCGATACCGATTTCGCAAATACATTACTCACATCGTTACCGGATTCCTGGTCGGCATTCATCACAGCAGTTAACGCAAGTGGAGCAGCTTTATCAGCAGATATATTAATAGCATGAATCCTAGATGAGGATCGAGCCCGAAAAGTTGGATCGACCCGGCAGACGGCGCTGAAGGCGCAACAACGTCATAGGCCTAAAAAGGACGATACAGGCGCCACAAAGGGCAAGTGCCGAAATTGCGGAAAGAAGGGGCATTTCGTAAAGGACTGCTGGGAGAAGGGTGGTGGCAAAGAAGGCCAGGCACCGAAATGGTTCAAACAGCCAGTAAACAAGGAAAC
>QFFB01001627.1:0-32244 GCA_003316465.1 Ramaria cf. rubripermanens
TTATTCTTGGCATTATTGGATTTGCTCTTGTATCAATAATCCATAGTCGCAATACAATTGCATTCCTGCTTTCTGTGTAAATAATGATAGCGTTTACCCCACAACCGAACTCTCCCCTTGCTGGGACGGCGTTGAGGAATAAGTACCCATCCGCTTCAACATTGACTCTTGATAACCCTCCCAAGAGTGTATAATCTGAAAGCATAGAATAACAAGTAAATAGGCTGAGTAGTAAGATGGACTACAACACAACGAACCTCCTTCTGCTTTGCGATCATGCTGTCCAGGAAAGCCATCAATGCGTTTTTGAAGTCTTCAACTCGTTCCTGCTCGAATCTAGCAAGCTCAGACTTGATCATCTTCGACGCATTATCGAACTCTTGTTTTGCTTCCATTGCTCGACGTTCAGCCTGTTCAAGGATGACCATCAAAATAAGACAAGCAGCAATGCAAGTGGACCTGACCTCTGCGATTTCCGCGAGTGAGCTACTGAGCCTGTCTGATGGAATGCGGCCTTGCCGTCGTGCTTTTTCATGTGTCTGTTGTACTTTCCGTACATCGCTATCTGCATGCTGCCACGAAGTGTACAACCGTACTCTCGATGCAAAGGCAAGCTACGACATCAGTTGGACACTGCATGTGTCAAAAACACGACAAGCGTACCCGCACAGAATTAACAAGTCGTGCATACTCGTCGACTATGACGAATATGATCAGTGGTGAGGTGTAGATATGTAATGCTAAAATGGCCCACCGGTGCTCATGATTGTTGAGACATCTTCCCGCGCTTGAAGGTCTTGCAACTCTTTCGCTTTTCGTTGTACATCGGCCAGTACACCCAATGTATGCGAGAGTTGTTTACTCATATCACAGGAAGCTAAAGCTGTGATATTCTCCGAGAATTCGGCCATGGACAGTGCCACCTCTGCGATGATATTAATGCAGCTCTACGGACTCAGTAGTCATGATTAGCATACCGTTACGCTGCTTAGAAACCGTGTCGATGGCTTTGACAAGTCCGCGCAGTTGCGACTCTAGGCTATCAAGGTACGCCTTTTTGATGTCAAACCACTAGGACAAACATCGCCATTATATCATGCATGAGGAATATTGTTATGAAGCTAACCATACCTCGTCGGTTTCGTAAAAGCGTGGGCCCACGAGAGTGCTTCCAATGGAAGCCATCAAGCCACCCCGTTCATGTGCAATCTCAGCCTTGCGGTGCTTGATCTGCGATCAAACATTTTAATAGTCGTTTACGTCATCGTCCAACTGTAACTCACATCCAATACAAAGCTGTCGCTTTCCAAGAACAGCTTTAAATCCGGGTCATCCCGCAGTGAAGGGTGGTTCGCAGTTTTCTGAATGCACTTGTTCAGCGCTGCCCGTCGATTTTCTACAAATGTGTCCTGAAATCGACCATATTGCTGTTTCTCTGGGACAGGCGGAACGATGACGCCAGGGTTATTGATCGAAAGCGTCTCGTATAACCAAAGAAAGTCTGAATAGCGTCGTAAGACCGAAAAAGATGATGTACGATACAGCGGGGAAGTTGTCTAGCATAAGAAAATGTGAGTCGTGAAAAGAAGTCGATCACAATTGCCAATAGTATGCTGACTCTTGTGTGCACTGTATATGTGATAAACGCTCGGACAGGGTCTCCCACTTTTTGTGGATCGCCAACAGTGATGACAAACATAGGCTGTATCTCGGGTTTTCGTCCAGCATCGACGGGGGAAACTTGAGCCACAGAATGCGCCTTGTGCTGCTAGAGCACAATTTGTGAGGAGAAAGTAAGGTCACGAAAGATGGATTCATACCGCTATCGGTAGATCGTCGTCGTCATCTTCATCGTCTCTTCTCAGGGTACCATTGACAAACTCCTCACCATTCCCATGCTCACCCCATCCGCCCGAGGTACTTGCGTCGTCGTAATTTGAGACCCTTGCCTGGTTGCTGGTGGTGCCTTGCCAACCGGGCATTTCTCCACCTAAAGCGAGCGTCGCAAATGATGTCTGTCCATTAGTGGAGCCATTTTCGAGAGGCGAAATAATTGATGGGCGCGTCTGTGCCTGTGTTGGATTAGGCTGCAGATTACGTTGAGGAGACTGTGCTGAGACTGAGGTTGAAGAGTTAGCTTCGGATGACATAGGCAGAGCAACAGGAGGTGTTGAGGGCTGGTTTGGAGATGCAGGCGGTTGGGGCGTAGGCGTATGGGATGATTCAGAAGGAGTAGGCGGCGGAGGGGAGGCGTCGCGAGCGGGAGACAAAGGCTTTGTTTCGGGCTCTGGTACAGAGGATGTAGAAAGCTTGGCGGGCGTGGTGGGCATATGAGTGGGCATAGGGACTGAGTCTGAAGGAGAAGTCATGCTGGGAAGTTGAGATCGGGAAGGTCGAGGGTCATCTTCGTCCTCCTCATTTGCAGCCTTGACATCCAATGGTCCAACTGATTCAGAATCATTTTCTCCTGAAGAAGATACATTTGCTGGATTTACAGAGGATTGGGGTTCGCGAGGGTGTTCGACTGCAGTAGTCTGTTCTTCATCTTGCCCAGGCTGCGGAGTGAAGGTCAACCATGGATCTGGCGAGCGAGGTCGAGCAAAGGGATCTTCAAAAGGATTGTCGAGTATGACGTTGGGGCGAGAATTATCCAGCAGGTCGTCAAACCCATCCATTGCTCGATAAAACTTGAAGTACCAAAAAGCGGATGAAAAGTCGACAAACGTGGAACGGGCGCTTATACTAAAATCTGGCTTCGTTAGGATGTTCAACTGTTTTGTCCCTGCATACTTGCCTAGCATATCTCTGAAACCATAGAAAAATTCTAGTAGCATTAACTTGCGTTATATACATGAGGCCGAGAGTCTCTCTCATTCTAAGCCTCGTGTGAATAAATTACGGTGTGATGTTAATGAGGATAATACCCGCTCAATCAAAGAGGGCAACCCTGCCTTGTGACGCGACGGCGTTTGGGTAGGGGGACAATTTGACGGAAATTATCAATGTCTGGAGGCGCCACCTTGGGCCCAGAGGTACCGCTCTGTCTCTTCTTTATATTAGGGAGTGAGTGGCCTTCAAAGCTTGACGAAGACAATGCTGGATCCATGTCGTCGGTCAGATTAGGGCGGAGAACACGAACGGGTTGCAATTCTGCACGCTTGACAGTCATTCTGAGAGAAGGTTGATGTTAGTGGAATCTAAGGGACTCAAAGCATTGCCAAACCAAGGACACACCGTCGTGTCTCTCTGTCAACTAGTTCTGCAACTGATTGGTTGGCCTGTCTCAGCTCGTTCTGTAATATAGTGCATCGTCTACGCATGTCCTTCTCATTCTCCGCGTGACGGACCGAAGCTGTCATATACGACTCGCATCTATCCATTAACAAATCCTTTTGCGTTTCGAGAGACTGTACGCGGGCTTCAAGCTGTGCCACTCGTTCCTGCAGCCCCTGCTCAGCCGAATTATCCAAGTAAAGTTTTCGCACGCTTGAATCGATGAATTGACGGTATTTTTCAGGTATGAAGATGGCATTAGGAGATACTGTCGAAACGTTGTTACTTGACAATTGTACCACATAGGGTGGTCGACACTTACCCAGACTAAAATTAGTGCGACATGTTGGGCAAGGGGCCTTTGTCGCGTCCCGACTCTTCTGACACGAAGATATGAGACAGTCTAAGCAGAATACATGACCGCATGGCGTGACAACAGGACTTCCAAGGGTGTCCAAGCAGATACTGCAAAGCATAGGGGGGTTTCTACAGAGATGCTTCGGAATACGGACTCCCAGAGAACTGAGTAAATTTGACGGATAGATAAAATACAAGTGTGGATGTGGTGGCAACCAAGGGTGTCGATGGACAAGTGTAGACGCGTCCGACGCGTTTTGATGAGATAATGTCCACGTGCAAAATTACAGGCGCTGCGGGGAAAAAGGCCTTCGGCCATTATAAATCACGTACATTAAGCCAGTTACAGCTTCCGCTTGTGCCTCTGAAAGCTACTTATATTCCGGTGCAATGAGACAGCCGAATGGCGAATCCTTCTGCATCGGTTGCGCCGTCCCGCCGCGCAACCGTTAGCTCACCTGCACCATCTTTCACCTTTTCGAGTACATTCGAGAGCCAATTCCCGCACTGATAGATATGGGTTTGACCATCCCTACCGTCATTCAACAATCTCAGGTCATCCCAAGGCCACGATGTCAACGATGCTCCTCAGCTAGTATGTTTCCACGCATGCTTGTATTGTTGCCTTTGTTGACAATTGACATCGTATCTCAAGACCGTGCGTGCCAATGATGCCATGATGTGGTCTGATTCGGCTTCCTCCAGTCCGATCATGTCAAATACCGTTGTCCTACAAGACCATTCCCCAGCTCCATCGTCATCTTGCGCCAGCCCTAAGTTGACACACCCTGCCTTTGAGTACAAACAAATGGCCTTCCACCATAACCTCGATTCGCCCATCAACTCGTCGTTTTCCCTTTGTGCCACGCCCGAGTTTCCTAACAACATAGACCACCCACGCACAATGCCACCAGCCCCGTTGCTCTCGCATAGCTTCCACGGCACAGTCCGTCCATTCACATGCCAGTCTGCAACGGCTAGCACCACACCCCACGCTCGCCAGCAGCTTCATCGACCTCATTTGTTCTCGATTCGACTGTTGAACCGTCGAATCCCTCGTCCCCACGCCACCACGAGCAGCCCAGCCACGCTCTCGGACATGAAGAGGTTGACCCCGAGCTCACGCGCCTTCGCCAACGTGTGCTCGATCTGGAGTTTATCAACGACCTCGTGCGACTTCGTGTCGCAGAGCTCGAGTCAGACAGTAAACCCCGTGTGCAGGCCGACCTAGGCCTCGGATTGGAGTTTACCGCTGAGTCAGAGGCTAGTGGGAGCAATGCATCTTATCCCTCGTCGACGTCCACGCCCACAACGGTCCCGCCCCGTCTCGTTCCTCAATCAGCACCTTGAAGTTAAGTAAGATAGATGCGTGGGGAAGGAGAACAGCAGTGAGGAATTCTGAGTGGTTTAACGGGTGAATCTTATTGAGATCAATGGGAGTCGCCTGTGCATTGTATACGTTGGAAGGATAATCGGGAAAGAGCTGACACGGGGTTTTATGAACAACGAGTCTACCACGTTCACCCTAGCTAATCAGAGCACATGTCCTGTGAGGTAAAGTGTCGGTGGGGCAGCGATATCAGGCATAGGTTGCATAAATTGCATAGATTGCATAATTAGAGGAGGGCAGGGATTGACGGATTAAGGAGATGTAGAGGTGGTAGAGCGGTAAGTAGAGACGTCTATGTATGACGCGTCAGCATGCACCCACACCTTACGCGTCCGCTTGCGCCCATGTGGACATCCTTTTATGGATACATGAGGATTTATGGGTGCGTGAGGATGTGGGTGTGTCCATTGTACACGTACATGAGAATTGTACAAGGACGTCCCAGCGGAACGGTATTTTTGGCTCGCAAACCCAAATACATCAACACTTCCATGAGGTGTACACGCGTTGCGGTCCTTATTACCGGAAAGAAGGATGCTAAATACTACTTACTGTAAAAGCTGCGAACACCCACTCCATATCCTCCCGGACACTCGCTTCTTTACTTTTCCTACGAGCCGTCAACACAACGAAAGCTTCTTGTGTTTTATTTTGTTACTCGGATGCGGCACCTTCGACGCGACTTGGACGTGTTTTGGACGCGTCTCTGCACGCACGTAGAGCTCAGGCAATTGATTGTTATATTCTAACTACACCTGTTTTATAAACTTATCGCTGGCAGCGTGCGCGACGTGTCGTGGAAGGCGACGATGTATTATTAGTCGTACACCCATAGCGCGCCGTATTCCTCTCCACGTGTGCCGGCGCCTTTGCCTCGCGAGTTGTGTGACCCATGTGACCTCCTAGCTCGATGACTGTGTTGTATCTAAGACGGCCAGCATCGATTCGGGCAGCCTCTAGCTTATTACACCACCGGTGGAAAGTCAATACGCGCTTTACGACTACAGCTTTCCGCAGTCTAGTCTCCTCGTCCCTATTTCATTCACCAACACCTCAGCCTCCAAGACAGAAACTCCGCGCCACCATCCGTGAAAACATATACACTTTGCCAAATATATTAACAGTCTCGCGTATTCTTGCTTGTCCTGTGCTGGGGTGGTCCATAATCAATGGAAATTTCAAAATCGCAACGTCTCTTCTAGTATATGCCGGAATCACAGACTGGGTCTATATTCCTAGTCTCCATAACCAGACAGTAAGATAACACAACTTTCCAACAAGGTCGATGGATACATTGCCAGACGGTACAACATGCGCTCTGTCATTGGGACTATCCTCGATCCCGCAGCGGATAAGGCGTTGATGACAACCCTCACGGTGACATTGGCTTGGAAATCATTGCTGCCTGGTGCGTCTTACCTCGGAGTTTTGTCGCTTCAAATACTGAGAACAAGATTACAGTACCTCTTGCAGTCATCATCATTGGGCGGGATGTCCTCCTGAGCATCTCAGCATTCTATTATCGTTATTTATCTTTGCCCTCTCCGGCAAGTTTCGATAATTTGAAAATTTCTGGTGACACCAATTTTGTTTGTATAGAAGACATTCAAGCGATACTGGGACTTTTCCATTCCTTCTGCAGAGGTACGGCCGACTGAAATCAGCAAGGTATGTTTGCACGTCCTCGGAGAACCCTCGCTCATGGTACTTCATTAAGGTCAACACTGCGCTCCAACTCTTGCTTATGGGCTCTACGACAATAAGCCCACTTCTTTCGTACGATATCTCTTCGCCGCTCGTGGCGCTTCAGTAAGTACTGTCGCCTTTTGTTTCTCAGTTTCTCAATCATTCATCGTAGATGGCTCGTGGCGGGCACAACAATTGGGAGTGGCCTAAGCTACGTCTTTTCGAAAAATGCCGTACGAATACTGAATCGGCCCAGAAAGGGTCGCCGGTCACAATAAACATCTTGCACTGTTGGTTTAGATAAACACATTGAAATATACAAGATGCGTGACACTCATAGATTACAGTACGATATACACTTGGAGACCAAATCTAGGGAAGGAAAGAAACTACGACTGAAGACATTCTACTATTTCATTATGTATATCCTAGGGACCCACCTACCCGACGCTTCCGCACCTCTTGTAACGCAGCTTGCACTGCTGTCTTTGTCACGCTTTGCTCTCTCCAGGTTTCACTGACCCGTCTGCAAAGTCGTGAGCAGATGTATTATTATTATAATTTCAAAACTAACTTCGCTTTGGTAATAAATAGAACTGCAACCGCGATGGTCCGTAATGTATGCCGCTTCCGGACAGGCCGACTTGAAGATACAGGAAAACCGATGCGAGCAACGGCGGCTAGTATCTGCTTTTCACTAAGGAGGTGGTCAGGTTGGGAATAGCATTCGAGACAAGTTGCACACCTCTTTTCAAAGGTCGACAGCATATCCAGCAGATAATGTTTCTGGTAAGTGAGGTCTGCCCTGAACACGGACTCCCGGGTGAACTTGGCCTTCAAGTAACAGATCTGCACCATGAGACCCTTGCACTCTTTTTTATGCTGAATACGGAGCTCATTGAGATCCAGTTCGTTTCTATGTCTTTTTGAGATAACTGCACCAGAAGGCAAAAAAAGGGCTTACGACTGGCGGACATAGTTGTCCACCTCTGAAATAGCCTTCCTGGTCTTTTCCCGTTGTGCTTCTAACTGTTCATTAGCCAGCCGCAGCTGGGCACACAGTTGCTTTTGAGCTCTGTCCGCTTTGCCCAACTCATCGCGGTGTCTTGTCTCGGACCTATCGCGCTCAGTCCTAAGATCTCTGAGATCCCTCCCCAAGGCCTCTGTGTCACTTATGACACGCTTCAAATCCAGCTCAAGTGAGGCGACGCTGCGAACGATGCCACTTCGATCCGCTCTTGCCTGGTTCTTCTCTGACTCGACCCTTTCCAGCTCACGAGCCTGCTCGGAGAGTTCTCGACGTAGATCCTCTATCTCGTTCACTCGGAGATTGAGTTGGTGACAACGTTCTTCATGGGCGGATTGAGAAGTGGAGAGCTCTTGTCGAAGGCGATTAACCTGGGCCGATGCCTCAACGTAACGGCGTTGTAGAGTAGCCTGGTCAGCAACCAGTGAGTCCCTTTCATTACGGAGGTTTTCAATGACATCCTGATTTTTCAAGACCTTGGACTCGAGTAAACGCGCCCTTTGGTCAACGCTTTCAGTGGCTAGAAGGATGTCAGTTCAAAAACAAGGCGATAGCGAACAAGGGCGAACCTCGTAATTCTGCTTCCAACTCGCGATTATCACCCTTTACTTTTTCGAGCTGCGTCCTGACATCGTCCATATCCTATCGTCGCAGAGATAAGCAACACAGCAGACAAAATTATGAATAGTACTTCACCAACTGAGCCCTTTGTAGCCTATCCGAGATATCCTCCCTTTCGCGCACCAGACGATTTTGCTCCATGGACAGCGCTCGTAATCTGTCTCGTTCATCCTTCAAGGTGTCTTCAAGATTGCTCACCACCAAGTTTGCTTTTTTGAGTTCCTGAAGAAGTATCACTATCATGCATTGAGAGATTAAAATGCTCAGCTCACTCTTTGAACATTGGTATGAGCTCTGGCCTCCTCACTGATCTCTTGGCGACCGTTCTCCAAGGCTTGCTTCGCTTCACCCCTCACTGCGCCAAGTTCAGCATTCAATCGATTTGCAGCGTCTTGGAGGACAACATTCTGGCCGACAATCTGCTGTCGTTCGGACTCCCACTGCGACCGCAGTGTATTAAGCTGGGAATTCATGGATTGGAGAGATAATCTCAAACGTTCTGTGGTCTTGGAAGGTGGGGATTTGGGATCTGACATCACGGATATTGACAATACTTCGGAACTAGCACGAAGTCAGTGACCAACCTCATAGATGTCCCAACTGAAATGTACCTTTGTTCCTCGCTACTTATGTTGATCAACTTGCTCAAATCGACACGTCCACCACACTTCAGACATCTTGCACGCCCCAGTCGTCGCACTCGTCGTTCCTCCCTATGCACTAGACGTGTCACTTCTCTTTCCAAGACGATAATTTGAGTTCGTGCATCCTCGAACTTCTCTGTTAAGCCAACGATCCCCATACCGGCCTCTTCGAGCATATTTACTTTCTCATCGATGCTGTCGTTGGCTAAATGAAGCTCCTGCTGTAATTGCTCAATCTGAGCTACCAACGGGCTCACTTTAGGCAAAATCGTATTATCATGCAGCCAGGAATACTGTTATCGCCCTGTGAGACTTTGAGTTAACAGTTTGCTGAGGTGACTCACATCCTTCATAGGTGGTCCCGGAGTTCTTGGAGTTCTCGAAACCAGAACTTGGCCATGTGGGTTGGGTGATAATTCGCTCCGGTTGACTCCCCTGCTGGGGGAAGTTGTCAACGCTCTGACCCGTTCGGTCAACTGATCCTTCTCTTTTTCAAGAAGTTCAATCCGCATGTCCTTAGCTTGGTCGATTGCTTTGCGAGTGGGAGACTCTGAAAGTAGATGGTTGAGCCGACCGATTTCTCGGTGTGCCTCATCAAGTTCTGCTTCTAGTTGTTCTGTGTCAAGTTCGTGAAGGGTGCGCTCGCGGGTGAGCGCATCATTCTTGTCAGAAGATACAATGCTGTAAGAGTGCACACGCAGTGTCTCTAGCTCCCGTTCCAGGCGAATGACCTTCGTTCGTAAAGATGCCAGCTCTTCTTCATCGGCGATCATCTTTCTTTCACTCTCCTCCAGTGCGTCTTCCATCTGGCGAGCGACCTCAGCGGCACGTGCCATTTCGACTTCCTGTCTTTCAAACCTGTCTCTAACATCCTCAGTCTCAGCCACCAACTGCGATGTTTGCTGCTGACTCGATCTGAGTTCGTCCTGGAGCTCCTCAAGACGGTCGTTTGTAGCTTTCAGTTCGTCATCGAGTTCCAGAGCATGTGCCTCAGCAGACTGTTGAGCCTCGAGCGATTGACGGAGCTCAGCATCCAACTCGGCGAGCTGATCCTCCGAGGATGCTCGAATCTGCTTTTCTTTGTATTCGGCGTCTCGAAGGCGACGTTGAAGCTGGTCGGCCCGTTCTTTAACGATGCGGATCTCCTCCTTGTGTGCCGCTGCATGCTCGTAAGCCTGTCTCATTTCTGCGCCTAGATCCGAAGAACTAGCCAGCGCGCTCTCTGCTTTTTCAGCTCTGCATTTCGCGACGTTCAGGTCGTCCTCAACGGCGAGACACTTCGCCTCAAGCTCTCGAACATTCTCTTCCGCGCTCAGTTTGCTGTTCGCATCGCGCTCGGCCTCCTCGAGTCGTCTTTCAAGTTCCTTGATGACGCCCTCGACACCGCGTTCGACTTCAGCCATGCGGTCTTTCCAACGCTCTTTATCCTTCTTCCGCTCCTCCCGTTCTGTGTCCCGTTCACGTATGACTTCGCCCATTTCCTGATGTAGCGACTCCACCAACGCATCCGTCTCCGTCTTGATAGCACGTTTTTCAAGCTCGCATCTCTCGAGCTCATCGCGCATTGCTGCCACTTCCTCCAATACAGCTTCCTCGAGACCCTGGATATCATCTCTCTCCAATTCGTCTGCTACCTTGCCCATTTCTACTTCTTCACCGTGCAGCCTAAGACGGGACACTAGCGTCTCGTTTTCTTCTTGCAATCGGCGGTTCAGCCCATGCAGATAGGTGTTCAATTTGACCGCATCGAACCGTCCAACGCCCTTTGCACCTGTAGTGGGATCGAAGGAAGCATTAGCGCGTGGGTGTACCGTCAAATCATGCGAGGACGCAGTGGATATAAATGACAGGCGGTCGTGCGGCGAGTGAGAAGAGTTTGAGCTAGGGTTTGATCTTAGGCTGGGGTCTAATTTAGCGGGCGAAGGGGTCCACGCTTGCGATAAAGGATGAGCTCTTGGACGTGGGGTCGGAGCTACACGAGTGTGGGGATGAGGCGTAGGAAACGCCATCCTGGGTCGAGTAGTTGAGTGGACGAGCGAAAGCAAGAACGAGCGGCGACGGTTGTATGGTGTCGCAAAATCTTCAGGTACGCCAGAGCTACCAGGCGCGGGCGTAGCTGTGGCTTCCATGACCTCATTATATACACGAGGTGTATAAGACGGCGTTAGGGCGGTGTGACCAGGTTGCATAGGAGATGAGAATGCGTTGGGAAATGGCGTACGTGCCCGGCCAGACTCCGAGGACTGAACTTGCTCTTCTGAAGAGAAAGTTGGCTCGGGCGAACTTTCTTCACCTTGCGACTGATCAACCGTGCCGCCTTCGCCGCCTTCATGGTCAACACCATGTTGATTCCCTTGCATGTCGACATAGTCTTCATGGTCAACTTCTGCGACAGTAAGGTTTGGGAGAGTTTCGATATCAGGGGGTTCG
Organism: Ramaria cf. rubripermanens; assembly: GCA_003316465.1. Taxonomy (NCBI): domain Eukaryota; kingdom Fungi; phylum Basidiomycota; class Agaricomycetes; order Gomphales; family Gomphaceae; genus Ramaria; species Ramaria cf. rubripermanens. Next base: position 11,429 of record QFFB01001627.1, read on the forward strand.
ACTCCTGAAGGAGCATCAGGAGAAATTCCTCTGGCAAGGTTCGAATAAGTGCTTCTAGGAGTAGAGTTGGAAGATATCGAAGTGGGGGAAGGCGTTGTGCGAGATAGAGAAGGCGTCCGTGCGCGTGTCACTGAGGGTTTCCTAAGAGACACGTTACGATTAAGAGTTAAAGGAGAGGGCTAGGCGTTGTCTTAAGTGACCATTTCCCGTATGCAATGGATACGTACCTTGAATTCCGAACGCAGACTGACAGAGTAGTCGTACTGCTTGGTGTTGGGTGTACGTTTGCTTTCGTCTGTAACAAAAGCACGGGGAGAGCGTACATCGTCGTCCAGATTTAACGCAGTTGTCGATACGTTTTCCGTTGGCGGCCGATCTTCCGTGTCGTCGCCATCGGGCGGTAAATATACAGCAGGAATGGAAGCTGAAGTCGACGAGTTGTCCCCTACCTGTGTGGGCAAAATCTCGCTGACTTCGAAGCTGTCCTGTTGGCTTCTCCGAGGCGTGTTCAAGGAAGCCCGCATGGAATTTGCGAATCGCGTCGCACTAGAGGAGGCAGAAGGTGGACGCACAGTCGAGCGCGTTGTTTGTGAGGAGAGAGGTGCAGGGGTAGATTGATAGGGGACATCATCTTCGTCATGTTCCATACCAAGGGCTTTATGTGATGAGGAGTGGGCCGTGCTAGCTTGGAAGGATGGTGCACCCGAGTCCTCGAATTCAGGGAACGAAGGCAATGACGGTAGATCGGCGTCCTGGGCTTGAAGCGCCTCGATTCTCCGGAGAATGCGAGACGGTGTCTCTAGCATGGCCATGTTGTGAACCTTTCAAAACAATTACTTATATACTGTGAATTTATGATGAGCCTGAAAGTCCACGTCTAATACTTTGTCAACTGACTTTGGATATAATACACACGTGAGACCTATGCAGTAGACCGTCTTGTGCCGCAAGTGAAGTTGTGGTGGTTACTGAGTATACTATACTAGCGGCTGGTAATTTGAAGTGCGAAACGCGGTTGGTCACGTGCAGGTCACGTTTGGTTTGACATCACGACCAAGCTGAACAAGTCACACTTTCACAAACTGAGGCCTGAATCCAAAAGAAATTTCTTCCCCCAAAATTCCATCCGTAGAATTCAGTTCGAGGTAACACTTATTCTCAGATTTACAATGGCCCCAAGCGGCGGCAAGGTCAACTGCAATGCAACAAAACGTGCATAAATACTGTCTTTGCCCATGCCAGAGTTATTCCTAGCTGCGCATGTTGTCGGTACTGTTGATCTGTCTAGTGGAAATTTACTCAGTCTGCATGAAAGTATGCCAATCGGCCGGGGGTATCTGTCAAACTCGCCAGGTACAGATCTGCAGGGCAGAAGATGTATTGTTGCGTGCTAGTCTGCACACCAGCGCCGAGGAAACATTGAATCCAAGCACTGTTGAACTGGACAGATAATAGCACTGATGCCCCAAACAGGGATGCGCCTTCCAATACTCTAAATCACCAGGCAAATATTCGTTTAATTTTCTCTCACTCCATGACACTTCAATACTGAACGTGCTAGGCAAGGCTGGGTAAAATAAATATGTGTACGTCAATGCCATACAAATTATAAACCATCAACGAGTTTTGCGGTCCTCGAAGAAATTCTAGGTTAAATTCCAGTTAGAGATATCGACGCAGCTTCGAATGAGTGGGCAACCAACCCGTAAATGGCGTAACTGCCATGTGCAAGTAACGAGGAGCACCACAATCTCAGCAATAATGTACCACACGGCTCGCGTGTTCGTCGACTCGCTCAGGTCCCTAAACGCTGCCTCTCTCTCCCTCTGATACTGTTGCTCTCTCCTGATATCCTCCAATTTCTGGTTCAAGTCACGAATCTTCCCGGCAACTTCGCTCACATGTGAACGGTCATGTTCAACATCTGGGCGTGTAGATCCAACGACGATGTCAAGGTAGAGCCGAATGTGGGAATTGGAAAACCAGCCAGCGGTGTAGTTCGTACTGAGGCAGATGGAATGATCACCCGCGTCGTGAGATGTAAAGGTGAAACGTCCCTCATGAGGACCGCGGGATTTTGTAACGGAGTGTCCGGTATGCTGTTCCTGAATAATAGCATTAGGAGAAGCGACATGCGCAAAAGGTAGTAGTGACTGCGAACATCAACATCCACTTGAATACCAAGTTCTTCATTGGGTGCATACGCCTGGATTTTTTCATCCCACTCAAGTGCACGGTAATGGCCTACGTAAAATTCTACAGTCAAATGCCAGAAGGCCGAGAGCAATGCTGCAAACCTTCGACTACGGTGTCAGTCGGTAACTCCTCGATGAAACATTTCTTCTCATTTGCATCGAGGTAGAAGTGGAGCGCACTAATAGGCCCCACCAAAGCAAGTAAGGCCAGAGCTATACGATGCCAACGCATAGCTTGACGCTGTGAGCGTGAGCTTCGTAAAATAGGTTTGGCGCCCGTTGCTGAATAAGTAAACTCAGCAAGGGTTCCTGACGAGTGTAGCTTTGGCCCAATTCCAGCCATAGAGCTACATCATCATCTTAAATCAACATCTCTAGCTATGCTCAAACATGAATTTTACCAAGTATGTCTTGTTTCGCTCAATGGATTCCAGAATTCCAGTCGACGATTTCCACGAATAAATCCGCCTATTGCTGCACCAGTTATCCTGGACCAAAGCGTATAATAATCTAAAAATTCCACATATTATTTCAACGAGTGCTGGAGACTGAAGTCAGCGGTCATCGGTATGACCATGCGTGTGAACCTGTGAGACCTTGAGTTCCATTTCAGGCGTTTCTTTGGCGCCTTCGCGGTACAGGCCAGCCAGGGGCAACGCTAATACGCATTACTTGAACATGCATAACGCGGTAAGCATTCTTTTTCATGCGGGTGAGATATCACGCAACACTAAACAGAACATTCCAGCCTACCCTTCTCCTATAAAATCTCTCTGTGTAGTCCCTAAGTTCGCCAACCAACCTGTCTCGGCTACTTCGTACCGCAGTAGCAACAATACTCCTAGCCATCCTGTCCCAACTTTTCCGAAGTAGTATCTCTCGCCACTTCACATCCCAACCTTTGTCCCGTGTCACCGACTTCTTCCGTACCATGTCTGCTGCTACAGAGACGTCCTCACCTGCTTCGGCTACATCACACTCCCCATTGCACCCTAACGTGATCTTGATGCCTCGTCCCAGTCAGACTCGAGGTGGTGATAACCACGGATGGTTGAAGACTTTCCACACATTCTCTTTCGCCATGTGAATCCACCTCTACCTTATTTCTCTTCGCCGCTAACCCAGGACGCAGGTACCAAGATTCTCAATTTGACACCTGGGGTGCTTTAAGAGTGCTAAACGAGGACCGTGTTGAGCCTGGGACCGGCTTTGGAACTCACGGCCATCGCGAATTCGAGATTTTTTCTTACGTCGTGAGCGGAGAGCTCGAACAGTAAGTGTCAGATTAGTGCACGAGTACGCGTCTACTATTTCTAACTTTCGCTATATAGCAAAGACTCCATGGGCAACACCGAGATTTTGAAACGTGGTGATCTGCAGTTGACATCTGCGGGAACTGGAATAAGGCACAGCGAAAAGGCACATGGTCCAAAGCAAGGTATGGCGTTCTGAGTGATGCACACACACAGTTCTTCATTTGCTCCCACAGTCCACTTCCTTCAAATTTGGACCGTTCCCTCTACCCCCCGTCTCGAGCCTAGATACTTCACTCGGTGAGTAATTGCAATATCATTTCCAGCAAACCCTGATATACGTTCAACCAGTCATTTCACTGATGAGGAGAAGAAGGACAAATGGGCTAGGATTGTTGCACCAGCCAAAGAAGAAGGTGTTGTCGCCAAACGTGAAGCCTCTGGTCCTACCCCAGTATGTCATTTATGTCAAGTATTCAGCCCGCTCACCATGCCTCCTTTATAGGTTCAGTCTCCAGTATCACTCTATGCCACCCTTCTTTCCCCGTCCTCCTCCGTCACACACACGTTCTCTTCCCCTGGTGAAGGGAGTGCCCAGCGTCGTGGGTATGTCCATGTAGTCCAGACAAGTGGTTACAACACCGGCAAGGCAGCCGGGGCCACTGTGCAGCTCAACGGTGGGCTGATACTTGCCGAGGGCGACGGTGCATTTGCAGTTGCTGGAGAGGGTGAAAAGATCGAAGTGAAAAACGTAGGGGACAAAGTCGCTGAGGTGCTGCTGTTCGACGTGGAGTAACTGCCACATCTGTTCTACCTTTTGTGTATTACTTGTATCCTATTTACAGTAGTCTAATCTAAGTAAGTACATGAAGCCTGATGATGTACTAGCATACATTTTACAGACAATTTCAAACGCCGAAAACAGTAGTGGGCGCCTGTTCGAAAACTTCTACATTAGGACATTGAAGACAAGGACAAGGACAAGCTCGACAGGTTTACAACTTTCCATTGAATATTGCACGGCCGGAACAGCATGGCAGCTTTACTTCCTCCCCCGAAGCGCCAAAAGGTTTATCATGGCATCGAACCTCCAGCTCCAGAGCCACAGGCTCCAGTCCCTAACGTCGTGGTCCAATTCGTGTCTGAAGAGGATGGTCGACCTATGGCGCCTGCAGTTAATGTTCCAGCAGATTTTGCGCGGGAGGGCTTGGAAGCGTTGGTTAATAAACTCTCGACGCAGGTATGGAGCAGGCCACATATCTGGTCCTCGTTAATCATTGCCACAGGACGAAGAACCTGTCCCGTTTGCGTTCCATGTGACACTGCCTCCTTCTAGCAACGATGCAAATGCGCCGACTCGCGTGGTGATCAGTAATTCTTTGCAACAGGATGTGCTCAAACACCCATCGAATGCATTCACACAAGAGGACATTATCGTGGTACATTGTTCCCCCCAGGCTGTGTTCAAAGTACGACCTGCAACGCGATGTTCCTCCACCCTCTCTGGTAAGTTCCTACAGATAATATCTTCTGCGCGAAGAGAAGTCTCAGCCAGCGTATTCAACTTAGGGCACTCGTCTCCGATTTTGTGCGCATCCTTTTCGCCTACGGGAAAGCTACTCGCTACGGGGTCGGGTGACAACAACGCCCGGCTATGGGATCTTGACACAGAGACTCCTTCTCATGTCTTATCTGGGCATAAAGGCTGGGTTCTGTGTGTGGAGTGGGAGGCCAGGGAACTGAAGCTTGCCACCGGGGGTCATGATGGACATGTAAGTTCAGGGATGCAATGTTTCTACTAATGATGACGAATGGGTTCTGCAGGTGCGATTGTGGGATCCAACAACTGGCAAGCCCATTGGCGATGCGCTCAAGGGACATTCAAAATGGGTAACTTCTCTATCCTGGGAGCCTATACATATGTACGCAACACACTTGGTGCGCTTGCTCCATGCTTTGGGCTAATGTTGTTGCTTGGATCAGAAATCCTACCACTCCTCGTATGGCATCTTCATCCAAGGACGGTACAGTTCGAATCTGGTCAACCGCGACTCGACGCTGCGAATATACGCTTGGGGGACATACAGCCAGCGTTAATATTGTCAAATGGGGGGGTGGCGGCCCGAAAGGCAGAGGGGTGCTTTATACGGCGAGTAGCGACCGCTCTGTCCGTGTGTGGGATGCGAATGGGGTTCGTGATCTGTGTAGGTTTAATATTAAGCTGTGTTTTGCTGATTCATTTGAAATCAGGGAAGGCTCCTCCACACACTCAAAGACCATGCACATTGGGTTACCACGTTGGCGTTAAATACTGATTTTGTACTTCGCACTGGTCCTTACGATCACACTTCAAAACGGCCCTCATCTGACGAAGAAGGTACCTTCTTCGGAATCTCGAATATATTTCTCTTTACTTACGCTGATATCACCACAGCTCAGTCCCTCGCTGCGGGTCGCTATCAAGCACTAGTTTCGCACACTCCAGAACTGCTTATCACCGGCTCGGATGACCATACACTGTTCCTATGGTCTCTTTTCGCAAGCATGGATGGAGAACGGAAGACAAAACCACTGGCGAGGCTCACTGGGCACCAACGCCAGGTCTCGCACGTTGCATTTAGTCCTGACGGTAGATGGGCAGCTAGCGCTGGCTGGGATAGCGCTGTTAGAGTCTGGGAAGGTCGCACGGGAAAGTGAGTGCTTTTATAGCAACTGCCGGTAGCTCTTGATAGCTCACGCTCTATTCTAATGTTTGATCTTTCCTAAGATTCATCGCAACTCTTCGCGGACATGTGGGTGCAGTGTACCGTCTTGCATGGTCTGCAGATTCACGACAACTCGTCAGCGCTAGTAAAGATAGTACCCTTAAGGTGGGAGTCATAGTGGAACACACAGTTCAGCTGACAGAGACCGAGATTATAGTTATGGGACTTGAAAACGTATAAAATAAGGACAGACCTACCGGGCCATACAGACGAGGTCTATTGCGTCGATTTCGTGGCTGATAAAGTTGTTAGCGGTGGAAAAGATCGTACTGTGAAGATGTAAGTTACCTTCAAAGGTGTAGCCTGCCATCCTCACTAACATGGGCTATTGTTCAGATGGAAGAACTGATACGACGCTTAGACGGTCTGTAGAACATCTCTGGCCTAGTACAGTGGACAGGATGGACTTAGTCATGTCACCTCGATCGTCGACATTCGGTACATCAACAAACACCTCAGGGGTTGTTGAGACGAATCATCATACCCATTAGTACCTCGGATGTCATTGCCCTCAATATTCGCTTCCTAGTTCAATTATTACTCTCCCACTGACATTCGATGTTTCCAGAAGGCGTTCCCCTTCTGGAGATCGAGACATTTGTAGGACAGTGGCACTGTCTGCTCTCGTAACATTGTACAGAGCATTCTGGTCGGTTGGTTACAAACGCCTGTGGATGAAGACAATTCTTCTGCTAGTCACCGGAAATGCCGCGAGCTTCACTTATTTGAAATTCGGCATGCTGTTGCAATTGCCTCGTTCGAATTCGATCTAAGATTCCGCAGTGTCGGCACGTGACCGTAACGATCTGTCCACTGCCCTGGCTCACACATCCTATCCTACAAACACTTTCTAGCATTGCGTACACTATTGGGTTTAATTCAAAATTCTGTGTATGAAATGTTGTTCTATCTATCTTTTCTCGGTTTCTTCGTTCTCGTTTTCATGAGTTAGTCGCTTTACTTTCCCTCCTGTCAGTCATTAACATGGTTTCGAACTGTCTAGTCGGCATTCGTTACCGGTCTAGCATCATTCCACTACTACCTAGTCGTGTTCAATCGCTCCTTCCTACACTACCGTTTTCTCATCCCCGAGACTCTGGCTACACTCGTGTCCCAGTAACTTTCGCTTCTCAAGCATCGCTTGGCTTGTCAAGCTCGGCGTTCGACCTCGAACAGAACATTACAGATGGTGATTCTCGTGCTGGACTGGATGAAGCTGGCACACAAGAGGTCATGGAGATCATGCATACAGAAAACATTAAGTAAGCTACGGTGGTATTACATGTTTGGATCATACTAATAGTATGGCAGCTTTGATGAAGCAAGATTGAGAAGACATAACCGTATTCTTGCGCGGAATGGCATTGATCCAACAGGTGAAGGCGTTCCTCGCACTCTTCGAGAACAAGTATTGACCTTTATGCTTGATGTTTCAGGAATGCCGCTTGATGCAAAGGCAGTTACTCGTTTATAGCATCCCTCCCCAACACTCCGACCTTTCTACTCTCGGCGTCCAACTAACCTGTCCCGTCCATGCAAGCCGATTTTTCGTCGATATTCAATGTTCCATCGGTCTACATAATGTATTGGGGTGTAATACTACTTATTCAATTGCTACAACTCTCCCACGACAGACAGAAAGTAAAACTAAGTACGAATAACAATGCTTCAGGCTGTCTGAAGTCAACGGTTGATTTCTAGATCCTTGAGAATGTCGCTGAAGATCCGGAAGTTGCTAGGCCCATTTGTTTGAGAGCTGTAGATGGCAAATATGACCTCTTTGAGATAGCCGTTGAATTCCCCTTCCAAAAGAATACTCCTCATCACACTTGCTACAAACCGAGGAGGGCAACCATAAACGCCACAACCCATTGCACCTAATGTGTGTCAACATAGCCGTGTCAACAAGTGACAAAACCCACCCAGTACGAGCCTATCCTGACCATTGCGCGCGGCAATCCTCAGCACAAGTCGTATCTTCGCTTTGAAGTCACGAATATCTTGGTCAGATTGCAACGCAAGTTTGTCTGGTGTCAATACTGGCTGACACGGGGATGCCACCGTGATCACCGAAACAATGGCCTGATCTTCTGTAGGAAGATCAACGCAGTCATGATCCAAATCATCCTTGAACACGACTACAGCAGGGGAAAAAATCCCTGCCACTGACCCACTGCCTAGATTTGGCCACGGGTACCAGTCGGGTCGCAAGGTCTGATATAATGTGGAGGAATAACAGAGGGCTTCTTCCTAAGATCAATCACAGTATTCAAATCACATGGTCACGAGGCTCTTGGAGGGTGATATACCTGTGTCCTAGAAAGGGTGTCTATCCAACCCCCACCTGGATGTTGATCACTGGCTAGATTGAGAACGGCGACCTTCCTGATAGCGGCTGGGTCTCTTCGAATTATGGAACGGGCAGCAGTGAAAGAGTCGGTGTTTACTACTGCAATTCGGGACGGACCATGAAGCGTTTCTAGGGAGCAATTGTCAAGAGCAGGACAGTTGGCATCCTGGTAGAAGGTAGACCCGGCTGATGCACCAGGGGTCGAGGCGATGATGGAAGGAGTACGAAAAAGGGTATCGTTGGCGATACGTCGTCTTCCAGAGACAGTGTTAGCCATCGGAAGCATTCGCTGACCTCTAGCTCGGAGCGCTCGTGAGAGCTCACCGCTGCAAATATAGGGGCCCATGATGATTATATCAAAATAGTACCGGGCTTTCGGGCATTTCTGTTTTTTACTGATGGCGTTGAGAATAAGGGGTACCTACGTCATGTCTCATTTCCTAATACTCAATATCTCCCGCCTCCGTTTTTCGTCTCCGCCTCAATACATCTAAAGGCAAGGGCTCACGGCGCCCTCTAGTAAACCTTAGCCGGTCTCCTACTGCGCACCCCAAGTACTTCGACAATGGAGTCTCAACAACAGCAGATCACCAATAACCGAGCAACTCCAGTCCATGTAAAATCTGTCAACACAAATTTCTCCTATTACTGGAGGAGGCCTGATTGTGCCAGAGAGGCTCTTTTGGAAGACTTGGGCATAATCGTACCCCAGATCACTGTCCAGGACTTCTTGGACTTCTTAGCACCTCCCCAGCCCAAGTTCAAACTTGATTTGACAATGGAATGGCTGAAGCAAGACCCTGATGGCATTCTTCCATCAGGTCGGTGGAGCGCATTCAACAAAGACCCTAAAGATCAACAGAAGACCGAGGACGCAGCATTCTTACCATTAACAAACATCTTCAAGAAAGTAATGGACGCGATCATCGCAACTTCAGAGCTGCCAAAAACGTCAATTTCGGTTGAACTCTTGCACAAGCCAAACACGCCACCGCCATCAAGCGCCGGGCAGAACGCAACCAGACCTGATGGCTATCTGGCACTGAAACAGAGGCTCCGGGAGGATATTGTATCATGGACTGACGTCGCGCTTTCATGCGAGTACAAGTTGAAAGACAGGCTAAACGACTTATACGATGTAAGCCTTGGGACAAGGACTATGAGATGTGTTGTGCTATGCTATCCTCACCTTAGGATGTACTCAAATGCATATGGAACATGCATCACATCATGCGGGATGATCCCTGCCGTCGGGCTACGTTTGGCGTGACAATTGAAAACGTGAATACGAGACTCTGGTTCTGCTGCCGCTCTTCGGTCATTGTAAGTGACCCATTTGATTTTATTTCTGTGCGTATTTCCCTTGTATATTACATGAAATTCGACAAAGTGCCTTAAAACTTTAGGAACCCGAACTGCTTGTCAAACTCTTTGCCGCCTTTGCATACGCCGACAAGAAGTCTCTTGGCTTTGATCCGACTATAGAGCGTGCTCCGGGATGGCCGCCACACTTCATCATCACAGTTCATCCTAATCATGACCAGGAAAACCCAAGAAGATTCCGAACAACGAGCATCATATCTTCGTCTGGCGCTGAACCACTACAAGGTCGAGGCACTCGCGTTTTCGAAGCCATCGAAATAGACAATCAGTGCCGTGAGAAAGGCTCCGATGTTGTCCTGAAAGATATATGGATCGACAAAGATCGCGTGAGGGAGGGTACCATTCTTGCTCAAATGTACAACGAGGCCGAAGGCGACGATAAAGCACTTGTACGGAAGTATTTCCTGACCACCATTTGCCACGGAGATGTTTGTTTGGATCCGGAAGTTATTGATGATACCGAGCAAGGTCTCATGCGTGGCTTGAAGACCATGAATCGCACGTTTTTCCCCCAGGATGTGAGGACTGGTTCGATAAGCATATCCGACAATGGGTCGGAAAGCCTTCCTGCGATGATTTTTTTTAATCATGGTAGTCCCACGACATATGCACACAAAACCCACTATCGCATAGTTTTCAAAGAGCACTGCACCGCCATACATCACATCCCTCTGTTCCATGATGTTTTGAGGACTCTCTCCGACACTACTGATGGTTTGTCTTTTTCTGATCATTTATGTCTCACTTCTGATTTTGTTATGATCCAGCTTTACAGCTGCTTCGACGATTGGGATGGGTGCACCGTGATGTGAGCATAGGTAACATATTAAGTTATGAAGGAGGAGCCAAGCTAGCCGATCTGGAGTATGCAAAGAAGATAAATGGCAACACGACATGTCACGATATGCGAACGGCAAGTGAATTTCCAATAAACTGTTTGCCCAAATTATTGAACTCAACAGGGTACATTACACTTTATTTCAATCGAAGCGGCTGCGCTAGATTACCTATTCGCCTCTGTCACGCCCGACGATGATAGCACCACGTTTGGCTCCATTCTACACGAATTGCAGGATGTTCAACCAGAGTTACCATGGACTTACAACCACTTGCATGACCTTGAATCATTGTGGTGGGTGGCGGTCTGGATCGTCTTTAATAACCGTCTCGGCGAGCCAAGTGACTCCCCTTCTGCTTCTCAAGAGTCGGGTGTCCTCCCTTCTGCTCCTCAAGAGTCAGGTGTCCCTCCTGCTTCTCAAGAGCCACCAGATTCCATTCGGATGGCCCTCTTCCCTTCCTCTTTAATAGATTTCCATCGCCGAGATTCCTTCATGACAGACTTCCCGAAAATCAAAGGTCTACCGAATCAATATGAAATACCTTTCCTTGCGCTGAATCGTGTTCGAGCACGTCTTATAAAGCACTATCGGGACGTCCAGTCAACATTACCTGCTTTTATCAATCTGGATGCCTCCGGTGATGATATATATATGTACTTCAGGGACATGTTCAAGCTCTTGCCACTCAGCACTCCCAACCACACTCTGATTTTCATTCCAAAGCTACGTGCAGAGATGGCAAATTCATAGCGAAAACGGGAAGAGCCAACTGATGGCATGGGTAGCTCCTCAAAGAGAAGGGCTGAGGTCTAGTTCCAATGAAAATTAGCATGGCATGACACGGCACGGAGGCAGGTAGAATTGTGTACAAGTAACTCAACCTGTTTTTCTGTATACTGTAGGAAAGAAACAGACTTCTCACGGGGATTGAGAAACAAGATGAGCATGTATATGATGATGACAATGTGGGCATGGATGGGGAGGAATAGGTGTGATTTATGCATATGAATGACAAGCACAAAGGCCGGCTCGCCAAAGCATGAACTATGGTTCTTGTTGAAGTACGAGGCGTGCCGACTAAATATACTAGTGGTCGCCGTGGCGACGGGAGCCCTTGCTTGCTGGTTTGGTTTGGTTCTTGGTGGATGACTAACCATTTTTTTGTTCGGTGCATCAGGCCAGTCAGAACACCACGCAGGACCGACCCGTACCTCGACCTCGCACTCCAACCGCACCACGCGCCGATCCTCTTGTCTTGAGGCGGAGCAGAAAAATGGAGGTGGGAGATATTAGGGAATGAGACATGATGTAGATAGTCAAGCATCACAGCTTATTCTTAACATTGACTATGTCTACTGTACAGATCAGCGTGAGCTTGTGTTTGAGGGGGTCTCCGTCAGAAGAGCAGTCTGACTAATTATTGTTTTTATCAAACAGTGGTGCAGTGTAGTAACTGGGAGGTTTGTCCCACCAAGTTGCACGTTTTATAGTCCACCTCACGAATCTGTTCTTGCTGAACTGACAATTGCGCACGTCAATGGTTGCAAAAATGGGAACGACTGGCATCGCAGCCAGTATTATAGGTGGCATGACACTTCACGGAGCTTTGCCTCTCGTCATTCCCAAATCAACTGACCCTCAAGGACCCATAAAGAAAGAAATGGTAGATCGTTGCTTTGACATCGGTCTATTCACGACTCCACCTACTACGGACCTACAAAGATTCGACAAAAATGCAGAAAGGATGAGCGAAACTACAAGGGTAAAACATGTATCTGTATGATGTCGCTCAGAAGTTCAACATAAGTCGAAGCTTGCTGGTATTTCGAGCGTAGGGAGAAACAGGTACCGATAGTTTTGGATTACTTGGGATAAGGCTTGCTGCATGAGTCGCAGTGTGCATTAAGGTGACGATTCTAGAAAGAATTAGCCCAAGGCGGCTCATATATAGTCCACTCACTTCTCTCCAGCAATTGTACATACACAGCCATTGGCAAGAGGCCTTTGTACATTCTTTTGACTAATCACCGCGCATCAGTCAAAATTATGGTCGACCGATACCTGGGTGAAATTCCAAAAATAATCTAAATTCTGCCTTTGCGCAATTTGACTCTTTGTCCAAATAAAATCCACATTTTGTTCAAATATTGTTCAAGATGCCACCCAAATATCTCCGTGTTCAAATATTAGTGCTGCGCACGTGGCCGCCTCGACAAATCATAATAGCATAAAAATGTAATTGCAACCACAATATATATATACATGACATGACCATAGCTTTGACCAGAGCTAGAACCACCATCAGCCTCAGCTTCCCCTGTGTGTCATGATTGCCTATGTGATGGCATGCATAATACCCAACTGCCACCTAATATTCCCCAATGGGATGCTCGTTGATCGTTGTTCTGCATTTTGACCTGCCATGTCCAGATTAGTACATGCGAAATATACCATACTGTGCACACCATTAATATCACCCTAGCCCCACACTACTTCATGTTGAACCAGGGCGTCGTGAGCTCATCGGCCAAGAAACGAACTGTCTCAGATCATGACTGTAAGGGCAACCCTTGTGCACTGTGGAAGTCACACTGTCACACAGGCTGACAGAGGGGAAAACCAAAGTTTACATAAACCAAGTAGCTATACGATGGAAGGGATCTCACCTGACAGAGGGGAAAACCAAAGAGAAAAGTCTAAGGTCCCATACTGTCAGTGAGCCCGTATTATACTACGCTTAACTACAGTCAGGGTCATTACTCGGTGTGTACCGACCCTGCATGCCGTGGATCTCCTACCTGACCCTGGATGTCATACGCGAGTCGTTTCACCTCCAGAGCCGCTCCGAAAGTGGGGGTGGGGCGGAGTTTGGAACTCTGGAACTTTGGAGGTGTGGGAGTGCGGAGCTTTGGAGTTGTAACTCCGAAGCTTCGGAGGTGGGAAATGGGGTGTCCCCTGACAGATGACCTCAAGCTTCAAGTATATGACCCCGTTGAGGATGTCATCGAGGGTGCAGCTGACATTGTTATAGACCCCAAGCTTGTGGGCCTATCTGTGCCAATAGAAGCTGTGCTGGACCCTAACATTGACCCTAGATTTCAGGGTCAGGGTGGGGAGTTGAGGTACGAGAGAAATGATTATGACAAAGAATTGCGCACCAGCGATATTGAAGATGTTGGGGGAGGAGATAATGATGTGGATCCAGTGGAGAACCTCTATGAAAAGATGGTGGACAGCAGGAGTAGTGAGGGAGCTGACACGCACACGGACTCCTAGTTGAGAAGAGCTTCTTGATGTTCCACTGTATGAGCTGTGTTGCAGTATATATTGACATTGATCACATAAACGGCCAAACCACAACATGATCTGAAGGCTGTCAGTGCAAACATGCCAAACCGATGTTTGGATTATATTATATCACATGTATTGGTTTGATAACATGGGTACTATCTCTGGTTTGATGTCATCGTAGAGTCCATTAAACAAGTAATATATACTCACATCATTCCATTGGTTTAGCTATGCATCTTGATTGCTGCTGCACAGTGAACATCATGTAAGTGATACCATCCAGAGGTGATGACTAACTCACATCTCCTCTTCCATCCTATCAATCATGTCACCAGTGACATCAATTTCCGGTCCAAACTGCCATTGCAGTGAGTGATAAATGTTCAAGACCGTGAAATATGACTCACATGGCCATGTGGCATAGTGATCCACCACATATCACCACGGATTGGAAGTGGGCAGAGAACAAGGTGTCCAGAGAACCTGTAGACATCAATAACTTCACTTTCTCCAAATGTGTCAGCTACCCAGATACCCATTCCCAGATCCAAATTCCTGAATATCGATATAAGTATCATTTCATCTAAGATTCAACAAGGCAACAGGCTCATACCACTCATCCCATGGCATTTCTGGTGTATTGTTGCATTGAAGTAGTGGATGTACAACTGCACAGGTTGTTTGTAGGTGATTATGCGAAGGTGTCTTGTGGGTATGTATGATTTTGAAGATATACTTGATTATGACTGGCCGACGATTGTCAACATATGCATAGCAGTATTTTGATCCTTGAATTGAATTGTTTGCACCATAACGGAGTCCATCTAATTCAATATATGGGAGGGATAATGAGGTGTTACCCTGGAAAATTTCACAGTCATGTGCCACTGTGACCTGATGATTTGAACATAGCTTTATCTTGTCTCTCCAGACAATGTGAAAATATGCAAGAACATCGTAGTAGGTGCCCAACTGATGGAGATCAACTTTGGTTGCTTGTTTGGGGACCCTGAGCCATTCTACAGGGCAAGCTCAATGTCGCATCTACTCAAATGTGAAACAAACATACCCCCTGATTGTTCCACTTGCATGGCTGTGAACATTACATCTGGGGAGCCATGTGATTGTCCTGATCCATCCTGTCCTTTCAATTCAGCCTTGAGCAGTGCCGCTGATTCAATGTCCTCAGCCGTTTTATTGGGAAGGTCCTGTAATTGTTGTATCTGTAAATTGTGATGAATCAGAATAGAACTGTATCATAGAAGATGCCCTTAGATTCACAAGAGTGGTTACTAACTGCCCCCACCACCAGCTACGCATCAGTGTTGCCTCAAGTTTGCCGCCAGCATGTCCATTGTGATTGAAGCGACCAAGTGTTCCATTGTGACGTTCATAGGGATACACATGCCAGCCATAACCAGGTCCAAAACGAGTGATTGGGTCAATGGCGTGAAGTACCAAGTGGAAATATGGTGTCATATGCAAGTTCATAGGGGCCCAATTCTGAAATACCTTGGACAACATATCTAGTCCTCGAGCCCCTTCATGACTGGTAATTGACCGATTGCCCAGGATTCGCAGGGCGGCACAGAACATCAAGATATTCTCATAGTGCTGTTTGAAGTTTCTACTGTGTTCTGCCTTATCTGCAGCTGTGTAGTCGGCAGGGGTAGGGTTAGGAAGGGAGTCCAGGTATGCCTTGTGTCGTTTGGCTAATAAAGCATCAGTGCAAGCCTCTGCATGAGCAATAATAGTTGTAGCCTTCGGATAAGGGGCATCGCTGTCTGGGATTTCACCGTTGATGTTCCATGCATGGAATAATGCAACAGGCATTATCATTAGCATGTTCCGGAGTTGGTCTGCTTTGATAGTGCCACCTCCACCGAGAATCTAGAAGAAGAAAGGTCAGGAAATGAAGTTGGTATATATTCATAGACTATGACCTTTTTGGGTGGCCGGCTTACCAAGCCAGGCCACCAGGCTGCCTCAAGAATCTCTTCAAAGCAATCCCAGGGTTGTTTAGTATGCGTGCCAATGCTTGTGAACATGCCACCATTGAGTAGGATACCCTTTAGAAGGCGCCCTACTAGGCCTGTATTTGTTACAGTAGATTGATATTCATATAGTTGACAGTGTCATGACTCACACAAGTAAATCATATGCATCCATTCTAAAGGTGAAGAATGTGATGGCAGCCAGCCAGGGAGTGAATCAAATGCTGACCAATGCTTTCCATGGTGATTGGCAATCTTGTCTCTCATTGCATGTGATGTGAACCAACCAAGGAATGAATACTTGATGTATCGCCATGGCTCCCGTAGGACAAATTCTGCAGTAATGATTAGCGTTACAATGGTACATAGGGATATCATACTGTTATGATCAAAACATGTAGGTGATACTAATGAAGAGAACCGTTGCATGCAAAAGGGGCAAAACCACTCCTCGGATGTATGTCCTGCAAGGCCAGAGGTCTTACAACTTGTAGGTAAGTCGGAATTGTTCATTAGGATAGTTGCGTGTATAGGTTGTTTGGCTTCGAACAAAGCAACATCCATTTCAACACCTAAGCACCTTAGATTATAAGTAATTAAGTGTATTAAATATAACTCACCACCATATAAGGTATTAACGTCACGAATAAATGGCTTGAAGATATAATTCAATTGTTTAAGTGAAGGCTCATGCGGTCCGGGAATGACACAGATTAATATTGTCTCTTCAGCTAAGAAACGGATTCCACGGGGATTGTTGATGATGGTTACATACATTGCCCCGGTTGAATGTATACCCCCCTTAATTGTTTGAAACCTTGAACAAATGTCAATTAACAAGGACATGCTCACTAACCCAATAGTTCAATTGGACATACCAATCAATGTTGAATGCCAGTACGAGCCCACAGGGCAATGCCACAAAGCGTTGTGCTATCTCTGTCGGACTCACATCTTCCATCCCCCATCGGCCCCCCTTGCGTCGCTCTAAACCTGCTTGTATTGCTCTCCATGCCCAACCGTCATGCACATCATTCATGCAAGCACGAATCCCACATGAGTGAAACTGCTCCTCCTCACTAAGTGGAGGGACTTGTCCAGGTTCATCTCCAGGTCCACGCCAATGCTGGAAGTCCTCCCACTTTCCTGGACGCAGGAGAACACGCTGGATGGCTCGCAAAAGGAGGGCATAAGGCAGAATCTTGCACGGAGTCTGCTTCTCATTGGTTTTCATCTCTGTTTTGAACCGCTTCACAGTGTATAACTTTCCTTGGCATTTTGTATCAGTGCAGTTAGGTGACGTGAGTGAGTAAAGTGTCTCTGGTTCATGTCACATCCAGCAAACATTGCAGACAAAGAAATATTTGACGTAGGAGCTGGTATTAACCCCTAGACGCCTTTCGACCATAGCAAATGTGGTAGCAAAGTTCTTGAGATCGATATCAGCAAGCAAAGGGTGTTGAAGTAAAAACGAAGATATAGTGCTTTTAGATCCGGCAAGCATATTATGAACAAGAGAATGCGTTGCCCCACGAAATGCACTGGCAATGAATGCTTGAATATATGCTTGTCTCACGATTGGATGCTCAGTGAAGAATGGGGGGACATTGACAGGAGCAGGATTAGAATCTTCATATGTACCTCTGGGTTCATGAAGAGGAAATAGATGAGCACGAGGAATGAATGACGGGTCGTTCCTAATGTACGGCGCCTCAGAATCCGAGTCTGAATCCTCTGATTGACTGTTAGAGTCTGCCAGAGCCAAGTCATCATCCTCATGGATCATTCCTGACTGCTCTGGAGAATTGGCGCGAGAGAAGGGAACAGATAGTGGCTCAAGGTCATCAAGTGCAAAGTGCCGCAACTCATGCTCAACCAGGCCCGGGAGTGACTGTAAATCATCAGAGTCATACCATTGATCATCTATACTGTTGTCATGAGTGTAGGCATCAAGATCCCCAGAGTCAGGCCCAAGCTCTTGCACCTCCCCCATGTCAACAGTGCCAGCCGAATTTTCCAAGTTGTTACCAGAAAGCAGTTGTGGGGCTGATAACTCAGGGTTAGTATCATCCTCACCATCCAAATCGAATGTCGCAATATCCTTTTCGACATGAGTAGACTTTGCGAGCTCCAGGGCTTCAGTGTCCCGTTGGAGGTGCCGTTTGATAGTATGGCTATACTGCCAGGGCAGAACACCATTCTTGCACAGGGTGCACAGGAAGTGACAAAGTCCGAGCATTTGTCTCTGCAACGAGATATCAAATACCGTACCAGAGGCCTGACGAAGCCTAGCTATAACAGAGGGAGTATTGAAGATGCGACACTACAACACGTGCCTCACGTGACTGGCGTGGCAGAACTCTGCTGCTCAGGCAGAAGTCAGAATATATATCCTTGCACAGCGCCTAATGCCATCAATCAACAGTATAAAGTAGCAGGTGTGGCACCTGTGGGTGTTTTTTGTCAGCTCTTAGATCAGCAATTTGTCAGCAGACCGCTCCACCGGTGCAGCACTATGGTACCCAGCACTGGTCCAGCAATACTACCCAGCTGTTATGATCTGGTTCCTTGCGGATCTCCGGCAACCATATTCGGCAACTAACCCCATTCCTGTCGTAAATCGTAACGTTAAGGACCTTTTTCTATTTTTTCTTCTTTTATTTCTATGGACAATCTAGTTAGAGTTTCATCTTCGTTCCATCCATTTCCTTACACCCGGACTCTTCTCATGGACATCATCATTTTATCTTGAGCATCTTATTCACTCTTCTCTTCTTCATTCATCTATCCGAGACACTTTCATGCGTAGCACCGAGCCAACGAAATCAACGCCGGACATGGGTCGAGGCATGCAGCGACACGTACTTCCCATTCGAGGCGCATACATGCGTAGTAAACCGAGTCGAGGCACCTTAGGTGTAGCATTTCATTTCCTTAACATTTACACTGATCAGTATTTCATTCTATCTCTAAGTCCGTATGCGCAGCGGACTCAGACCATTCCTTTACCTTAGAGAGCCAGGGGCTCAGATATCATATGTTTTATTTTCATTCTCCTATTACTCCTATTTTACTCCTCAGTATATTAGTAGGAGACATATACTTTAACAATACGACGATCTTCTTCTTTTACGCCCATCTTACTTCTGAGTTTAACTAAGTCTTCGAGTCTCTACTACCACAACTTCTGGCTTTGATTTTTAAGCCTGAATTATCTTATTGAGCCTTCTTACTTTTTGGCCCCTTTTCCCTATCACTATAACGCAACTGACACTTCGACCTCACCTTGTTTTACAGATAAAAGAATAAAAGTTCCGAGCCCATACCCCGAGCCCGACCTTATCCGAGCCCGTCCCGAAGTAGTCCGAGCCCGAGCCCGTTCCCTGTACTCCATCCCCGAACTCCTTTGATTCCCTTAGTTAGTTCTGTCCGACCCTGTTTCCTCTGTTATCCGTATATAAGTCTCACTCTGTATGTACTTTGCTCTTCAGTCAGAAATCCAACTAGATACCCTTCGAACCCTTTACGAGTTTCTCGCTCCAATTCCTCTTAGTCCCTCCACTCCTCTGGTCCTGATCTCCGTCCGAAATCCAGGGCACGTGTAATAGTGGATGGCGTAGCACACAAGCTGAAGCCCAGCCCTCCCTAGTACTCCTCGGCCGAGCTCGGTCCAAGCTCCCCCGAGGTCCCACATGAAGACCTGGTCTTAACAGTATTTCTGACTCACACTTCCACATTACACTAATAACTATGTCTACCACCCGTGCTAGAAGTACTACGCTTCAACGCATCTCAGAACGATGCCGTCTGTCTGAGCATCCCGAAAGCCCTCTGAACTTCCCTTCCGCATCCATCGAACCTGCTGATGCCCCAGCCGACAAAGGCAAAGGTAGGGAAGATGACCTTTCAGACCATGATCCCCTAGGTGAAGGTTCTTTGGCCAAGGTTCCTGAAGGAAGCCCCGGCAATCCCGGGGATCCCAAAGACCCCGATAGCGATGGTCCGCCCTCGGGGGAGCCAGCCGACCCCAACGATGATGGTAGTGAACTCATGTGTCGACTTCTTACCAACCTCGCTAAACCTCGCCCTATGGAAACCTGAGCTAAAGTCAAGGAGCCCGATACTTACGATGGCACCGACCAGGCTAAGCTTCGCACCTTCTTCTTGCAATGCCTGCTCAATTTTAGAGATCGCCCGAATGCCTTTCAGACGGGAGCCTCTAAAATCCAATATGCCATCTCTTACCTCACCGGCTCAGCTTTACAATATTTCGAACCCGCGATCCTCGGCGAACTCGTTCCCGAGCCTATCTGGCTCCGGGATTGGGACAGCTTCAAGAACGAACTCGAGCTCAACTTTGGGCCATTCAATACGGCTGCTCAGGCCGAGATCGACCTCGAAAAAATCGTCATGAAGGAGCATCACAAGGTCGCGTGTTATTTCATCGAGTTTGCCTGAGCTTCGACCCAAACTCAATGGAACGATGCGGTGCTCCGACACTTCGCTTACAAGGGCCTCGCCAAACGAATCAAGGATGACTTACTCCACTTTCCGAGATTCACGAGCTTGGCCGAGCTTCGAGGCTTCGCCCTCGAGTGCGACAGCAGTTACTGGGAAAGGAAGGAATATGACACTATTGCCACCCACAGTAGTCAAAACACTAACTGACCTTCCAACCAGTTGAACAATACCTCCAATCAGTCTGGCGGCTCTACTAACCCAAAGAACCGTAACAAGACTAACTCG
>QFFB01001637.1:3474-19706 GCA_003316465.1 Ramaria cf. rubripermanens
AGTACAGACGACTTATTGGTACCTATTATACGAGGATATTTAAACTTAAACCCGTACTCGATTTTGTTTAGCCCTGCAGTTTTGGAATGCCAATGGAGCTGAGTGGACCCTGAGATCTGATCTTACCTGGCACTCTTGAGACGGCATCGACGATAATCCCCGTTCCAGTCGAACGCGCGTGAGCACCTGGGTTTCACCTTTCGCGTGAGTACAATTGCCATGTGCTCAGTTTATATAGGAGCAATTGAGGTCCATGCGCAATTAGTCGCGTTCCACTGAATCAGGCCTGCGTCAAAGGGATTTCCACTAGGTAGCATATCAAACTTGGCGGGCTGCTACTAGGACTAGCGTGTATCACAGTAGAACCAGTCCAACAGCCGGTAGGCCTCTAGGCTCCCCAGAAGGTAAGGACTGCCGTAAATCGATGGCTGTTTAAGGCCTCTGACATATATATTGTGAGGTAGCAGCGCGCCGACTTTGGGCATTGATTGTGATTGTGATGGGATTACTGCAAGTTCTTTAAAGTTCACGAATGTCACGGATGTCAAACAGCATAGCATTCGAAGCGATGCCATGTGCATACTCCCCATGATAACAAGATGACCGTGGCATGGAAGAGTTAGCGTCTATGGGAAATGGCTGTGTAAGCCTAGGTTTGTATGACTGTTCAAGCCATGTGAATGGACTTGGCGTACTTACACAGCCGTCGTATCTATGTTTCACTGAAGTGTATCTATGCTGGCTTGGAGGTTCGAGTCAAGTGCCAATAGGTTTCGCTCTATACTCCATTTGCTCTGAATCACGAGCTTCAGGATATTTCACCAGCCTGCTTTATAACTAGGACCTCTGAGTAGTTGGTACCTTTTGTGCTCCAACTCGACTCCTTCTGACGCTCGTCACGCCAAAGTGCATTCGCACGCTGACCAGATACTAGGAAGTTATCTTGCTCCCAAGCTTACGCGTATACACCAGCATGGCTGCCTGGTATCGTCGTCACGTGAGCTTGGTTCTCAAGCTTCTACTTGACTTCTCTGGCGGAACAAAGCCGAGATTCTGATGATCCGGATGCTGCTTTACGCACATGAGAATAATCACCTCTGTATGCTTGTGCTACGTCGGCGTATTATCTGCTTCTCCCGGCTGACCGTTGACGCTCATCAGCGTGTTACAGCTACTGTATTCCCTCAGAATCCAAAATAACAATGGCATACCGCAGAAGACACATACGGAATTGTTGTAAATTGTACCAATCACAGCCTCGTTCAATAGTCCCGAACGAAGGTCTGCTGGCACGCTTATCTCTCCCTCGTGGACGGATCCTCTTGAACGAGAAACAGGCGAAGATATAAATGTCTACTCTGTACGCACTGTTCCCCCGCCCCGCCGTTGTCCTTGAACTTTCCCGGGCGCAATGGTTGCAACGTCTTTCTTCCTGTCACTGGTCTCTGCCTTGACTTTGGCATGTGCGAAGCCCATGCCTCACAATCTCGTGGTTCACGAGCGTCGCGAGAGCGTCCCCGAAGGGTTCGTGAGCCATGGTGCCGCGCCAGCAGCTACAATTCTTGATTTGCGCATCGCGCTCGTGTCGAATAACATGGCCGGTCTTGAGAAGGCATTGTTCGACGTTTCAACCCCGTCGAGCAGCCTGTACGGACAACACCTGAGCAAGGCGGAGGTATAATGATTGTCTCGCCTACATAACATGCAGCTTACACCCGGTTTCCAGGTCGAGGGATTCGTAGCACCCTCCTCGGCTACCACTGCTGCCGTGAACGAATGGCTCTCATCCAATGGCTTGACGGCATCCCCGATGTCCCCCGCTGGCGATATGCTCAGCTTTTCCATCCCCGTCTCAAAGGCTAACCAATTGTTTGCCGCCGATTTCACCCTCTTTACCCACCAAGCTACTGGTGAACAAACCATTCGCACCCTTTCCTACTCAGTCCCCGCCGTGCTCACCTCTCACATTCAATTCGTGCACCCCACGACGGCGTGCGCCACTTCACTGTCAAATTTTACTTATGCTTAACTGATTTTCCATATCCAGCTTCCCGGTGCACACGGGTGGTGCTCCATTGATATTTACCCCCATCCCACAAGGCACAAATATCTCTGCTAACGCCGTGCCAGCATCTTGCGCAACTCTAGTCACACCTGCATGCCGTATGTACATTTCCTCCTTGCTTTCGACTTGGCCTAAGGCCCTTGAAACAGTCCAAGCACAGTATGGCATCCCTGCTTCAGTACCAAGTCAGACTGCTAGCAAGATCGGTGTATCAGGATTCATTAACCAGTTTGCTCAAAAAGCGGATCTTACGGTGCGTTATATTTATATCTTGCTACATCGTCTGTACTCACTTGATATTTTGTTACTAGAGCTTCCTCAGGGCTTTCCGTACGGATATTTCCCCGACGACCTCATTTACACTCCAGACCCTGGACGGAGGTTCTAACCCTCAGAGTGCTGCTCAGGCTGGTGTCGAGGCTGTAGGTTTCTTTCAGATACGCTTACCGACCCTGTTTTATAGACTCATTTACGTTAGAACTTGGATACACAATATACGGTTGGTGTCGCTGGTGGGGTACCAGTCACATTCATCTCTGTCGGAGCGACAAACACCGACGGCATTAGTGGCTTCCTCGACATTATAAACTTCCTCATCAATGAGGCATCGCCTCCTCAGGTTTTGACCACAAGCTATGGATTCAACGAACCTGGTATTCCGCAGTCTATCGCTACGTGCGAATTTCATTCCGTTCCGATATTTGACACGTAATGCTGAAATTTCAAAACCAGTTCCTTGTGTAATGCGTATATGCAACTTGGCGCTCGGGGCGTCTCCATTTTCTTCTCGTCTGGTGACGGTGGTGTTTCGGGTTCACAGTCGCAATCCTGCACGACTTTCATCCCAACCTTCCCCTCAGGATGTCCATTCTTGACCTCTGTGAGTAGTTTGAGTGGAATGTCTTATCCATATGCCCCCGACCATTGTTTTTATACAGGTTGGAGCTACGACAGGCATTAGCCCTGAGACTTCCGCAAGCTTCTCTTCTGGAGGATTTTCTAATCTCTTTGCTATCCCCTCTTACCAATCGTCGGCCGTCTCTGGATATTTAGCCAAACTCGGGAATACCAATGCCGGTTTGTTCAACAGGGTCAGTCTTTCTTAAGATCCTGTCTCTATGAGTTGCTGATTTTTTACCATGTAGGCTGGCCGTGCATTCCCTGACGTCTCCGCTCAAGGCGAGAATGTCGTGATATTTGACGGGGGGCAGGAGGGGACTGTTGCGGGCACATCGTGCTCATCACCCATTTTTGCCAGCACCATCGCATTGCTCAATGCTGAGCTTATTGCGGCAGGCAAGGCTCCTCTAGGATTCTTGAACCCCTTCATCTATGCGAATCCAGGAGTATTCACCGATATCACGACGGGTAGCAATCCAGGTTGCGGCACCAACGGCTTCCCGGTATGTCCCTATAGCGTTTTTATTTATGCAAAAGTTAACACCGTCTTCCTAGGCCACTACCGGGTGGGATCCGGTACGTCTGATTTTTTCTTCGCTAGTCAGCGTCTCATCTATTCTCTGTTTAGGTCACCGGATTCGGTACTCCCAAATTCGCTGCTTTGAAGACCGCAGTTGGCCTGTAATAATATTCACATGGATGGTAATTTTTTTTTTCGTAAAATCCAATGAACAAACATAACAAGACAATAAATACGAGTTTTCAAAACAAAGGAAAAACTACGTACCAGTGTGAGTGAGGAATGCTGATGCTAAGACCTGTCGATGAAGCTTCAAGAGTATATGGTATATCCTGGTCGAATGCCAAGGTTTCGCTACATTGCCTTGTTAGTCTTTCTCCAGAAGTTTTTATGTGCGAAAATTTGTGTTCAAAGTACTATTTGCTTCCACTTTGTCATGCCTAGTGTTGAATCAGTTGTGATAAAAATATAGATATGAATATATCCTCCATCTTTTTTGCCCTCAGTCCCAGAAGACTGGGGACATTCTAGATAATGCTCTATACCTTATGAAGGATTTTGGTTTTGGAACAGCAGTCACTGCTGTTTAGAATAATGAGTGCAAGCCATAGATGTGCTATGACATCATGATGCCAGACATGATGGATTGCCCATGTGATTACCCCCCACACACATCATCTGCACCTGATCAATATGCTTACATATCATGTAAGTGCCTGGTCATTGGAAGAGTAAAATTAGAATAGAAAAACATTATGGTAAATAGACTGTATCAAGACAACAGAGCTCATAGGATATGAGCTCAATGTGGCATTAAAGGTGCACATCAAAGTGAATCACTCATAGAAGACACACAGTGCATATGGCCTTCTGATATTTTTATATAATGACATTCAGATATTTTTATTTTATGTTTCTCCCCTGTCATTTAATCTGTTGATTAAATGTTACATTTAGTTTTATTTTCCATTTCCAATCATTGTGAGGGTAACCTAAGCAGACACTCTACACTCAAGTGGTGCACTGGCAAAGGGGGATTCCTAAGAGAAAATTCTGAGGATCCCTTTGCCCACTAGCTAACAACTATATACCTTGGGCATAGTAACTCCAAAAGTCTGAAGTCTGAATGACATAAGCAACAGGTGTGCCAAAGTATGGATAAGGGTAGGATAATGTTTAGAGGAGGTCATAGAGAGTGTCTGCAAAGGTCTGAGACAAGAGGCCATCTGCTGAAGTTGGTTATGGAGGTATATAGTGTGGAAAGGAGTTTGGCAAGGCTGTATGTACTTCACATGACTTTGGCCTATCATGGGAATGTTTGCAACAAAGTGGGGCATATGGTATGGAAAGGTGTTCAGCAAGGCTGCATGTACTTTGCATGACTTTGCCATATTGTGGGAGTGTTTGCAGCAAAGTGGGGCATAGGTTGCAAGGACTTCACAAAGGACTTTGCAAATTCAGTATATCATGAGAATGTTCACAGTGAAGTGGGGCATAGATTGCAAGTACTTTGCAAGGGTTTTGCATGCACTTCACAAGTAAAGTGTAGGTTCCTGTCAAGATTGGATTTTGGAGTAAAGATATAACAATGGGGGCCTGCCCAAGTTGAAGGTCCGGCCCATGAGCACTATTTCTATTTGTTCACAGACACCAAGTCCCGATACTCAGCGGTCTATTTTGGGAGCACCAAAGATGAGGCACTGAAGAATTTCAAGGGGTTCAAAGGACTGGTGGCGATGCAAACTGGTAATAAACTCAAAGTCCTCTGCTCTGATAATGGTGGGGAATATGTCAATAAGCCTTTCAGGAACTATTGCTCTCAGCATGGCATCATTATGGAAACAACTGCGCCCTATTCACCAGCTCAGAATGGCATTGCGGAATGACTCAATAGAACCCTACTTGAGCATGCACGTGCCATGCTTTTTGCCAAGAACTTACCCAAGACCCTGTGGCCCAAGGCGGTGGCCTATGCCTGCTATATCAAAAATAGATCACTGACCTGAGCCCTTGGAACTGGGACAACACCATATCAGGCCTTCTTTGGACAGAGGCCTGATGTATCAAGACTTGAGGAGTTTGGGATGAAATGCTGGGTAATGGTACCGGATTAGTATTGTGCCAAGCTTGATCCGAAGGCAGAAGAGCATCTATTTGTTGGTGTCACTGAACATGCCAAGGCCTGGAAATATTACAACAAACACTCCAGGCATGTTCAAATCTCCAGAAATATTACATTTGACGAAAATGATACTAAACTGCATACTATACCTGACAAGGACAAGACTGTGCTTGAGGGGGAGATAGGAACACGCGAGCAGCAGCCAAGGGGAGAGAAAGTGGAGGTGAATGTCCAGCCAAGGGGTATGGAAGCAGAAGCTGAAATCACCCCACACATGGGCCTACAGTCGTAGTGAATAACCCAAGAGGATTATGCAATGAATTGTGTATGTCCTCAAGGAAAGGTCATCCCAGTTCAGGTGTTCCTTTTGCTGATCCACACACTTCTGCAAAGTGCTGCGAATAGTGGTCTCAGCGATGCCCCTAAGGGGGCATAGTGAATAATATCAAAGGTTTGAGCTCACTGACAGACACAACTACTGATGATGCAGTGGATTGTTGTACTAAGGTTTTTTTCTACTAGTGAGGGGTCAAATAATGAGGTAGATGTATGATAATTGAACTAGAGAGTTATACAGGTGGAATAGAAGTACTTATAGTAAAAAGCAAATGCGGGGGGGGGATGGATAGAGAGAGGCTAGAACACTGTGGAGTCATAGCATGTGCTAGGGCATGGAGTAAGGGTCAAACTATACCTTCATGGGGCAAGGCGGCTGATGGGGTCTATGAGTGAAACCTGTCAGCTATACCGGACTTCTGCTTGCATTCAGTGGCCCTGCACCCTACAGGGTGGATGTGAGTGATGTGAAATGAGAGCAAAGTATCATGATATCATAAGTAGTAGATTATTCCTATATGAAAAAGCTAGCCAGAATTTATTTTCTGTTCTCACTCACATTAAAAAATTACAGCATTGAGACTTGCTCCAAGCTTTTGATTATCACTTTCAACATTCCTAACAACTCATATATAGACTAGTTTAGATATCTAGTTTATATCTCCTAAACCTGGACCCATATTCTAAGCCTCTCTGTCAGGGTTCACTGGTTTGATTTCCAAAGTCTTGGTTCTCCAAGTTTCTGGATCTTCTATTACTTTCCATGAGTTTCTATCTCCCCTGATTATGTAAGCATTGCCAGCACGGTGATAAGGTTGTAGCTGGTGTGGTGGCATCTCCTCAGCTTGATCTCTGAGGATATCTGTTGGGATGATGTAATCAGCTTGGCACTTCAGTGAAATGAATGACGCGTCTTGACAATGAGACAAGGAATATAGTGGACAATACCTCGTAGGGAATACAAGGTAGACAAAACATCAGTGGACAAATATATATATATATATATTTAGAGTAGATCTCTTGTATATAAGAGCAGCGACTGTAGGTCACTGCTCCCTACCAAATTTATTACATTCAATCTACTTCAACCTGTAGGTTATGGGCCCTGGCTGTAACTAAAATTAATCGAAGGAAACTCACTCACCGAAACTCTACATCTGTAACAATTGACCAACAATGTCACTCACCAGCAGCAACAATTTGTATAAAGTTGATCTGTTGAACGGTAACAACTATGCCATGTGGTGCCACCAACTTGAATGGATCCTCAATGATCTAGACTTGTGGGATGTCACCATTGGTACCGAGGCAGAACCCAAGCCGACTGATGCCAGGAATGTAATGGCTGGCGAATAGCAGGCAATCGCAGATTGGAGAAAGAAAGATAAGAGAGCAAGGAAGGAGATCTGTTTGCACATATCTGATGAGCACCTGGTCTACATTGATTGAGTAGTGACTGGCCATGCTATCTGGTCTAGGCTGCAGGGCATCTTTGAATCCAAAGGGGCAGTAGGAATTGTTAACCTACGCCGAGTTTTTTAGAATGTTTGCCGAGGATGGATCTAATATGGAGGAGCATGTGCATAAACTCTGAGGACTCCAGCAGGAGTTAAATGCTCGAGGTCAATTAGTCACTGACATCGATTTCACAAACACGCTACTTACATCATTACCTGATTCCTGGTCCTCATTTATTACTGTGGTCAATGCCAGTGGAGTGGCAATTATGTCAGACACACTTATAGCCAGGATCTTGGATGAAGATAGGGCATGGCAAGCAGGGTCAGCCCAGCAAACAGCGCTGAAGGTGTTGCAGTCATGGGATGACTCAGGAGCCATGAAAGGAAAGTTCCAGAACTGTGGCAAGAAGGGGTACTATGTGAAAGATTGTTAGGCAAAGGGAGGAGGAAAGGAGGGGCAGGCACTAACATAGTACAAGTCTAAGGGCAATGAATCCGTGCAGCAATCTGAAGAGGCTGAGTTTGCATTTGTAACTAATGAGACAGCCCTTATCACTACCTCAGCATTGGACTGGCTCACAGACTCGGCTGCTACAACACACATCATATGGAACTGTCACAGCTTCTTCACCTACACCAAAGACTGCTCAGTTATTGATGGAACTTCACCAGGCACCATGCTCAAAACATATGGATGTGGAATGGTGCTGCTTGAATTCAAAGTTGGCAGCACCATCTTCAATGTCAAACTGCATGACATCAAGCACACACCTGAAGTACCTAACAACCTTATCAGTGTTGGCTTACAGATGTTGGGAACTCAGTGCACTTTACATCAAATGGCATTGAATTCAAAACCAAGTCAGGTACTATTTTTGGGACAGGGAGGAAAGTCAGGTGGGTGTATGAAGTGAGGTGTCGAGTGGCTGAAGGGAGGATGGTGAGAGAGTTTGCAGCAGTGGCAGGAGCATGTACTTTGGACAAGCGGCATCACATACTCAGGTGCATCAACTCTTGGACCATCAAAACCATACAGGGTAATAACCTAGTTAATGGATTACTCATTGATGAGTCGCAGGCACCCACTCAATCCACTGCTTGTATTCAAGGGAAATGCCATATTGAGCCATTCCCAAAATATGCTGAGGAGAATGCCAAGGCACCTGGCGGTTTGGTTGTGTCTGTCTATAGCAGCCATATCAGCAACACCAACTGAGGCACCGGGACCTGAGGTTTGAGGAAGTGGCCAAATAACCAATATGTCAGATTATTGGACACTCAATGATCTGGATTGTGTATTAGTCAGCAAAGAAATTATCACTGAGCTGAACAGTTATGCCAAGGCGATCAATCAACCAGACACACTAATTTGGGAAAAGGCGATGGAGACCAAGATAGAACAGCACTGGGAGATTGGGACATGTGAGCTAGTGGACCTGCTGCCGGACCGCAATGCCATTGGGTGCTGATGGGTATATGTGGTAAAGACAAAACCAGATGGAGAGTTTGAGAAGGGAAAGGCTCAAGTAGTGGCACAGGGGTTCACACAAAGGCCAGGGATGGACTACTATGATATCACCTCATCTGTCATCGAGTTCAACTCATTACGACTCTTACTGGCCATTGCAAACTCCCAGGACTGGGAGATCAAGATGATGGATGTGAAAGGGGCTTATTTGAACTTGGAGCTGGAGGAAGAGATCTACATGAAACAGCCAGAGGGGTTCAATGACAGATCAGGGCGAGTTCTAAAGTTACATTGTGCAATCTATGGACTCAAACAGGCAGGATGCATGTGGCATCAGTGGCTCCACAATGAATTACTCGATCTCAATTACATTCAAAGTTCAGCCAATGAATGTATCTACATCAGGAAATTGTGATCTGACATTGAAGCCATAGCTGTATACGTTGATGATCTAGGGCTAGTTGCGAACATGATCAGCAGGATGGTCAGGGTGAAGAAGGAGCTTAATGGGAAGTTTGAGATGATGGACTTAGAAAAGATGAACAAGATCCTGGGGATAAGGGTGGAAAGGAACAGGGGGGAAGGAACCTTGAAGATTTTGCAAGGACCATACATTGATGTTATACTCACACGTTTCCACATGCAGGACGCATACCCTGTTGCAACTCTGTTCAGCACCTTCACCAAACTTGACATCCCTATTGAATCAGGAGGGGAACCGAAGATTGACATCCCTTATGCACAAGCAATCAGTTCGCTCATGTATGCAGCGCTTGGTACCAGACCCAATATATCCTTTGCAGTTCAGCATCTCAGTCAATTCACAAATTCCTATGGACCGGAACACTGGACCGCAATTAAACACATACTTCATTACCTCAAATGCATGCGAGATGGTGGTATCCTTTTCAAGAAAGAACTAGGAATAGGGCTTGAAATATTCACCAATGCTGACTATGCCAATCATTCTGATGCCAGATCTATTGGCAGATACGTTGCGATGCTTGGAGGAGGATCAGTGGCCTGGAGCTTGAAAACACAGTGCACTGTCTCACTATCCACGATGGAAGCTGAGTACATTGCAATTACTGAGGGTGCCAAGGAACTCGTCTGGCTTAGGAGAGTGCTCCAGGAACTCAGCTTTGATCAATCCCAACCAACATCTATTAGATCCAATAACCTGGGGGCTATCACATTTTCACACGACATGACATATCACACGAGGACAAAACACATCAATGTTGCCTACCATTTTATCTGTGATAAAGTGGCCCACAATGAGGCTTCACTTACCTATGTAAGGTTGAAGGAGAACCTAGTGGATTTAATGATGAAGGGACTGGAGGGACATCAGCACAAGTACTTGAGGGGGAAATTGGGATTTACCGAAGTGAGGGGGAGTGTTGGGATGATGTAATCAGCTCAGCACTTTGGTGCAATGAATGATGCATCTCAACAATGAGACAAGGAATATAGTGGACAATACCTCGTAGGGAATACAAGGTAGACAAAGCATTAGTGGACAAATAGATATATATATATTTAGAGTGGATCTCTTGTATATAAGAGCAGTGACTGTAGGTCGCTGCTCCCTACTGAACTTATTACATTCAATCTACTTCAACCTATAATATCCACTGCACAGGCAAGTCCCCATGTATCTATCATTGATAGTGCTATAGACTAAGGATATCCACTGCACAGTTGGTCATTATCCTGTATTGGCTCTTATCTCCTTGAGTATCTTTAGGTTATGGCTTCGTCACCAGTGTTGCCCTCACACTCTCACCTTGAATGACTTGTTACTCTGACATGACACCCCTGAGCTGAACATTTGGTCTATCATCAGTGTTGCCATTGATCCCCCACATCACATGATCATTGTATCAAGTTAACATTATATTAAATTAGAAAATATATATGTTAAATTTATTATCAAATTCTAACAAGTTTGGTGCAGTATTCATTGAGCTACAGTATTTACAATATTTGAGTGTAGTTTCAAACTCATGCCTTATATATTGCAAACCATTGTAATTCCTTTTCAACCTTTATACCATAAAAGGATCCTGCACAGTTCACTTCAGCTCAGTTCTGAACCAGTTCAACATATCACACCTATTGCTTGCTCCAGCTCTGCTCATAAATCAATTCAGCTTAAGAACCAATTCCAAACCAGTTCAAATTGTATTCAGCCTTATTGTTAGTTCTGTAACTAACTAGTTCTGAGGCTGTCAATTCATATATTGTTTACATTGTGATGTATCCTCTATTCAATTCTCTTATTTATCTGGCATATTTATTCCTGAACCTTGGGCCTTCAGGTTTTCCTCAGCCATGCTCAGTCTGTCAGGGGATGATCTCTAGGTAGTCTCTCCCTCTTTGTTTTCCCTTTAGTTTTCCCTTCATATCCTTTCCCTATGTCTATCTCCTTTTAGTCTTCCCTGGTCTCTGTTACTGTCACAGTCACACTAGCTACATAGGTAGTTGCTTAGGTAAGGGAGCTCCAGTCTTTTCTCTTCTGGACCTCCCTCACCAGTCTCTTACAGACCCTGTAGATAGTAGTTGGGTTAGAGTTATAGAATGAAGGAAGTATTAAGATATAATATGTTATTTTTCTTGTGCTCTTAATCTCTGTTAAGACTGAGGCCTATGTGTGGGACTGTGGGGTGAGCTTGATCCAAGGAGAGTAGGGTAAGGGCTTGGCTTCAGCTTATATGCTGCACCATCCACTAGAGTGTGTGCCCTAGATTTATAAACAAGGGTTCATACAAGAGGAGAGTAAGGAACAAGAGAAGGGCTTATTAGAAACTACTAATGGATTCAAGGGATATCTAGGTTGATTTCTGACTAAAGAGTAAGGTACATACAGACAAGACTTATATATGAATAACAAGGGATAGGGTTGGATATAAACTAAACAAGCGATCGGAATGAGGTTTGGGGAAGAATAATGGATGGAGCTTAGGCAAGGGGGATATAGTAAACAATGGTTGGGCTTAAGCTCAGGATACTGAGGCTCAGAATGGGGTTAATCACCAGATATGGTTACTGGAGATCCATGAGGAACTGGATCATAACAATCTCATGGCTTTTATACTACAATGAATATTTATGCTATTATTAATATTCTTTGAGCTGCTACTCAGGGCCATGCTGGCACACTGTAGTCCTGGGTTGTGCTCATTCTTGAATCTCTGTGCTGGTTCCACAGCTGACTTATCCTTATTACTAATACTCACCCTTAGCAAGAAGTCCCTCATTCCTAATTTGCCTATTATGTACTGATGTTGGTGTAAATTTAATCCCTTCATAAGTATGTCCACTTTGTTGTCCTTCATATGCACACATGTAAGTGATGCTTCATGAGAAGCCACTTTCTTGTGAATGAAATGGTATGCCATGTTGATATGTTTTGTATGTGTGTGATATGTTGTGTCATGTGATAATGTAATGGCCTAGATTATTGGATCTTAGCAATGTGGGCTGTGTTTGATCTATACTGAGTTCCTGGATAAAGCACTATAGCCAAATTAGTTGTTTGGCACCTTCAGTAAGTGCTATATATTCTGCCTCTATAGTAGATAGATTGACTGTTTGCTGTTTCTTGGAACTCCAGGTGATGGGTCCTCCCCCTAGGCATATATTTGGCATTCTCATGTATATGTATCTCTAGCTAATCTATCTATACTTTATAGAATATATCATATTAGTGGCAGTTATCATGATTTATCAAGCATCCTTAACCCTAACCCTACCATTCCTTCTCATAGCTGCTGCATTCCCTGGGGCAAGATGTATAACTTATATTATAAATTTATGTTATTTTAAAAATGCCTTCTCATTAGCTTTATCAAACATATATAATAATGCTTTAGAGTTATTAAACATACTTACTTCTATATTATGTTATTATATATTCCATATCTTCCTGTATATACTTTTAAGATATGGTCATCCAAAATATAGCTGTTATTACTTTGTTATCCAAATACACACTATGTTTCAGTATATGCAAACTTAATTATAAAATATCAGAATACTCAGAAATTTTCCAGACATCCAAAAATATCTAAATTGATCAAAATGATATACTAAGAATCAAGCTGTGGTCAATATTTGAAAAAATATCCCATATATGCACAAAGAATGTACATCATTGTCAATCTGAACATCCACCCTAGAGTAGCAATATACCTACTAATAGATAATGCATTTGTCTGATTAGTATAATTGGAATCAACAAATATTTTGAGTTCAAGACTGGTATCTTGTATGAAGGCTATTCTATTATCACATGATCCTTTTAGGTACCTGAGCATGTGTTTGATTGTCATTTGGTGCTTGGCTCTGTATGAGGTGGCAAATTGGATTAATGATCCAATTGCTTTGGCATAAGGTACATCTGTGCTTGGCCCTGATTGATCTGATGATGCAGTGAGTTTGCCTATTGTGTGTAGTGGGGTTGATACTGAGTATACTGTAGTCATGTTGAACTGCACAAGTATGACATCAATGTAATGTCCCTGGGACATAGTTAGAGTTCCATGCTCCCTGTCTCTTTCAATCCTAATGCCAAGTATTTTCTTCATTTCCCCTAATTCTGTCATGGGGAATTTGGTATGAAGCTCCCTCTTGAGCTTTGTCATCCCAGCTTTGGATTGGCAAATAGGCCAAAGTCATCAACATATACTGATATGACTTCAATAGAGTCCTTGTTTTGCCTAATATAGATACATTCATTGGCCATGCTTTGATGAAAGCCAAGGCTGAGTAATAGGCCACATAGGCACTGATGCCAAGTGCATCCTTATTGATTCAGCCCATAGAGTGCCTGTCATAATTTTAGAACATGCCCAGATCTGGCATTAAAACCGTCAGGTTGGGGCATATAGATTTCCTCTTCTAGGTTTGAATTAAGGTACACACCTTTGATATCTATCATTTTGATTCCCAATTGAGGGTGTTTGCAATGGCTAGTAGAACTTGTAGGGAATTAAATTTGACCACTGGTGATGTTATTCAATGGTAATCCATCCCTGGTCTCTGTGAATCCTTGAGCTACAACCCTGGCCTTGCCCTTGTTAAATTTCCCATTTGGCTTTGTTTTCATAGCATATACCCATTGGCAGCCAATGGCCATTTGGTCTGTTGGTAATTCCATAAGTTCCCATGTACTGATTTTCTGGTGCTGACCTATATCTATTTTCATTGCTTCTTCCCAGATTGGCATGTCATGTCATGATATCACCACTCTATAGGTTTCAGGTTTGGGTGACAATTTCAATTGTTATGTAAGCATGATCTGTGTAACCTGGATTGTTTAATTGCTGGTAATTGGGTGTCAGGATTACTGTTTATGATCCTGTGAGGGCAACCTAGGCAGACGCTCTACACTCAAGCAGCACACTGGCGAAGGGGGAATCCCAAGTCATATACAACTACGTACAATGCAAGGGCATACCTGGCGAAGGGGGAATCCTAAGAGAAAACTCTAAGGATCGCCTTCGCCCACTAGCTAACAACTATATACCTCGGGCATCACAACCCCATACCTCCGAAGCCCAAATCACATAAGCAACAGGGGTGCTGGACTGCAGACAGGGCCAAGGAGGTGTTCAGAAGCCCCCAAGGGACCAATTGGCACAGCCCTGGGACAAGAGGCCCAATGCCAAAGTGACACTGGGTGGGGTAGACGTCAGAAGGGACTGTGTATACTTTGCATGCACTTCACAGGACTTCACAAGGGCGTGGGAATGTTCGCATGGAGTGGAACATAGGGTGCATGCACTTCGCAAGGACTTCGCATGACTTCGCAGGAACCTGCAGGACTTCACAAGAGTCCCCCTCACATCCACTTCGGCCAGGCTGCAAATACTTTGCACGCACTTTGCAGGACTTTGCAAGAGCGTGGGAATGTTCGCATGGAGTGGAATGTAAGGTGTGAAGGCTTTGTAAGGAGTTCGCAAGGATTTCGCAAGCTTCACAGAGGTTCCCCTTACAGATCCCCACCATCACTGAAATATCCTACATGCCGCCTCCACATACAGATCACCCCCGCTCTATTCACTGTTTTCCAAACTGCACATTCACCAAGTGTCTATGCTGCTCTGTCATTATTCATACATCCTACACCAACCCTGCATAATGCAGGGTCATCATATAGAAGCATAGGTGGTGTATTCTTGCTAGGTCACCCTGGCTGATCCCATTATGAACCTTGCTGCATACAGGTATATCTTACCCCTTCACCCATGCTGTAGCATAAGAAGTTGGTCTGTCACACCCATGCTCTCCCTCATTTGCTCTCCCCTGCATCCCTAGT
This sequence comes from Ramaria cf. rubripermanens, assembly GCA_003316465.1. Classification (NCBI taxonomy): domain Eukaryota; kingdom Fungi; phylum Basidiomycota; class Agaricomycetes; order Gomphales; family Gomphaceae; genus Ramaria; species Ramaria cf. rubripermanens. The sequence continues at coordinate 18,671 of QFFB01001637.1, forward strand.
TTACTATATGTACTTTGCTTTTGCATGTATACTCCCTAGTTCAATTACCATACATCTACCTTATTATTTGACTTCTTCCTCATAGAAAAAACTTTAGAAAACTATCCACTGCAACATTGGTAGCTTTGATTATCAGTGAGCTTGAACCTTTGATCTTATTTGCTATGCCCCCTTAGGGGCATCACTGAGACTACTATTCACAACACTTTGCAGGAGTGTTTGGATCAGTGAAAGGAACACCTGAACTGGGGTGGCCTTTCCTTGAGGATGTGCACTGTTCATTGCATACTCCTCTGGGTTATTCACTATGACTATAGGCCCATGTCAGAATTCCACTGATGTTACATCTTTACCCAAAAATCCAATCTTGACATTGGGCTGCTGCATGACTTGTGTGCTCCATTGGATTTGGGTCAGGCATTTGCACCTTCAGCTCTGGTATTGTATTGGATGATGATATTTATGGGGTAGGTGGTATTGGCTCTGGCATATGCTCACATGTTACTTGCTCCCCCTCAAGGGGTGCTGTGTTGTCGTTGTCATCATCATTGTCTGGGATAGAATAGAGTTTGTTGTCATTTTCATCAAATGTACTGTTTCTCGAAATTTGAATATGTTTTGAGGCCCTGTTGTAATATTTACAGGCCCTTTCATGTTCCACTATTCTGACAAAGGTGTGTTCTTCTGTTTTCAGATCAAGCTTTGTTCAGTGTTGATTTAGTACCATGACCCAGCAGTTCATCCCAAATTCTTCAAGCTATGCTAAATTTAGCTTCTTTCTGGTCAGTGCCTGGAATGGTATTATGTTATCACCAAGAGCCTGTGTTGGTGTTCTATTTTTGATGTAACATGCATACTCCACAGCCTTGGGCCAGAGTGTTTCTGACAGGTTCTTGGCAAAGATCATTGCCTGTGCATATTTGAGTAAGGTACAATTGAGTTGTTTGGCAACTCCATTCTGGGCAGGTGAGTATGGTGCAGTAGTCTCTGTGATAATACAACTCTTGGCACAAAATTATTTAAATGCCTTGTTCAT
>QFFB01001641.1:3689-29907 GCA_003316465.1 Ramaria cf. rubripermanens
ATAAACTAGGTTATCTATACGACTTGACAGCCAAAGGAAGTTTAAGGATGACAATGCCATCCCCGTTATCGATGACATGGCATCAAAGTCTATGGTGGAAATCCAATGATAAAGTAACATATATCATCCAATGACTCACCTGATGACAGGGCGGACTCGGCCATCACATCAAATTGAAATCCTACTGGAGGCTCTCCACCCCGCTTGTCAAATGAAAAGGCTGTTTCAGCTTTGGTGCTGAAAAGGCCTGATATAATCACGTCCGTCTCGACCCCCATGTTCACAGTCACTGCGCACACTTTTTGCAGTACATATTGACATGGGCCGGATATCCATGAGATACCTTAATCGTTTAAGGATCGAGCAGATGGACACGCAGCGGGAAAATGACAGTACCTGCTTACGCACAATAGCCTTGCCTGCCGATATCATGAACACGAGCATCAGTGGCGGGTGGCTGCTTTGATCGTGCGAGACAGACCAGTTTTCAGCACTCTCGCATTCTTTTTGGCTTTAAGGTCAACACCTCTTGAGATACTTCTCGCTGGGTTCCATGTTTTACGAGCCTGGAAACTACAGAAGTAATCATTTGTTTGCTCAGAAAGGAATCCACGAATTCTGAAGGAGCATTGCCACTATGACGTATACGAGCACGAATGAAATTGTTTCCTGAGACGCTCGAAACTTGGAACTTTGGAGAGAGAAGCTTATCTATATCCATGTATGTCGAGCTGGAATAGGGTGGCTGTAGTGAAAGGACTGTGACGCATGATGTTTGCGTCGCGCACTATATATATGAACCCCTTTGGATTTCAATTCGTTGAGGCTAAAGAACCTATTTGTCTATGAGATTTCATTTTCTTCTAGACCAGGTCAAGTAGGTATCCATTTTCATGTTGTGGCTCGGGTCATTTATCTCCTCTTCGGTAGCCGCTAATACCTCGGGGTCAAACGACCCATATCAACGATCTCCTTTGAAGACATGAGCGATCGGCTGTATAACCATCTGAAAGATGTATCAATGCGTTGAACTCCAATATCTGTCAAGAAAACACATAGAACACAGGTTCACCGAGCATATGCTGGACTAACTCACCGGTGCGTGGGTGACCACACTTCGGGACCGCTATTTTCTTTACATCGACTTGGCTGAAAAGCCCCGAGGACTCGAGAATTCCTTGAAAGGCCGAACCTGTAAAATAATTCATATTATTGCCCAGGAAGGGGTTGTCACATATTCCAGAAAGCTTTCTTGCCAGGCCCAAGCCCCACATTGTCTCTGAAAACACCTTCGATGCCGTCCAAAATGAACCAACCTTCCGATTTGACAAGCCGCATAGAGCGGCTGAGGACTGCCTCAAAACCAGGAAGCTGTCAAGTCTGAGCATCCAGATCAGAGATAGGCTTTATGGAATGAACGAGTACTCAGATATATTTCGAGACAATAAGTACACTAACCTCAGCTTGACGGCAGTGCGGACTACGGAAATTGTACTAGCATGACGTTGTAAGGTAGACTTCAGCCGTAGGGCTGACTGAAGCTACTAGATAAGGTCAACTGCAAGCACGTTTGCATCTGGATACATTGCTGCTGCCTGTTTGACTCATGCTCCGCTACCATATCTATGGGATGTATTAGCGTCGGTCCTGTGTCCTCTATTTCAACATTTCGGGGGTGTGCCCATCTCCAGAATACTCCCTGGTGAGGCTGAGTCTTCGAGAGGGGCCAAAGAAAGCCACCCTCCGAGATAAACTTGATAGCATCATGCATGTCGTCGAGCCTGCATGGAGTAGTTTAAATATTGATATCCAGACCATGTGCATGACGGATGAACCTCTCAATTTTCTGAGATGTGCCATGGACGGGCGGCTTTACAGGGATCAGCTTGCTCTCTCAGACTCTCTGAGACTCGGACAGCACATTACTTACAGTAAACATGGAGTTATCTACGACAACGTTATCCCCTAGCTGTGAAACCACCTCGGCGGGACTACCGCCCCAACAGACTAGATTTGTTATGGTTGCACCAAAGGGCTGTGGACTGTTATGGATTATTTAGTCTCGGGATAATCATCCAAATTTGGCAACTTCATTATCGTCATCGTCCTTACGAACATGTACGGTGTCGATTCGACTCCTCAAGATTGCCCCAAATGCTTTTGCATTACATAGTAGGATTTTGTCATATGACCACCGGCGATGAATATGTCGGGTTGCAGTGCATAGATGTGTGTACCTTGTTGACTTTCCCTTATATTCAAGACTTGAACTTGTATAATCGTTTCAAGGTCGGCACATACTCTATTTCAATCCACTAGTACTCCCCATAGAAATGAATTCACAAACCTCTCTTTCCCACCACCCACTCACACGTTTAAACAAGTCCGAGGTCACCCTTCAGGAGCCCGACAGTCCACCCTTATTGGGCTATGACATCGCGTCGAAGAAACGATCTATAGCCATCAACGCGCTCAGTATCGTAGTTCTCAATGGCATAACTCCCGCTGCCTTATTTTACATCTTGCAATATGGTGCGTACCACGTTTCTTGACCACGTTATAACATGAACGATAATGACTCATTGTTCAGGCACGAATGTATCCAGAAAGAATGTCATAAATATCGTCGAAATCGCAACGACTCTTACTTTAATACAATGGCCGTGGCGACTTTGGCAGCTTCTGCGCAGAGGCGGCGAGCGTGCACCAAAAGACAGGACGGCACTGACATTAGACAGTTTCCAATGGAATTTTTGTACGTATCTCATCATCATTCACAAGTACTATCCATCCTCACTTTTAGTTCTAGTAATTGGTATCATCCCCGTAGCCACTTGCTGCGTCCTTGCAGGCATCAAAGAATCCATGCGTTGGTACATGTTCGGGCCCGTTGGTCTTTTCGGCCTGATCGCAGCGCAGATGGTCCTCACCTGGTTCTTGGCTCGTGCGAAAGTCCGACTTCCTTTCCAAATATCTTCTCTACCAGCTGGTGAGCCTACCCGTCCAGCTGTTTATTTTATGTGGGTGTCATTTCTTCAATCCGGTTTCGACATAAACCTCTAATGTCTTTATCAACTAGCATAGAAGATGTCACAGCCTGTGATGGTAATGGTGGTCAAGGTTTTCGTGAACGACTCAACATGCGTTGGGAGGCCTCGCCATCATTCCGAGAGCTCTTGGAGAGTCTGACGCTTTATCTTGGACTTGGATTTATCGCTCAGACCATGGTTCAAGTCGTTATATTATTTGCCACTGATGAAAAAGTCTTTGTAGCTGTCTCCACAGTTGTTTTATGGGGATGGTGCGGCATCTCGGCGTTATGGGCCATTCCTTATACGAAGCGAGCTCTTCGAGATGAGAAGTTGGCGTGGGCCAGCGGATACAGGCCGCATCACTTGAGTGTCGCGGTTTGAGACACTATCGCCGCCCGGTTCAGCGTAGTGCAGTTGTAAAATTCAATGCATGCAGGCAGCATAGATGCCGTTTGATATAATTAATTTCATGACGCATTCACTACATGCAAGTCACAAGCAAGCATGGTGTGTTGTTCATTGTATTGGGAGCAAAGTGCCGCTTGCAAACGATTACTTCTTGTTAGCTCCGAATCGCTAGCAGGCATGCATACTTCAATTAAGAAGTGTCATTGACTCTGATTTATGGCTAATTTCTAGATTATGCGAGAAAAGCTTATACTTTGCTCATAAGAGTACTTCAAGGGAAGAATGCTAGTGCACTGGCGCGCGATTGACACAAGACTTTCGACAACAAGTTAAGGTCAACCGCGGGTAAGAGATTAGTTTAGTACCGTAGATACCTTCTCAGCTTCCGGCCATGCCTTCCCAACGAGACCTATCATTTGTCTTGTGTTACTCGTCGATACCCTAATGTGTTATTTTAATACAGGCCGCCATGGTATATTACCCGGCCTTCCCAAGGACCTAAAGATGGTAGGGTACGTATAATTAATATGTAGACCCACCATAGTTTGAGACTCACACCTCGTGGTGTGGCACCACTTTGGGAAATCGCAATGAGCCAATCTGTGAGGGTGGTGAGAATACTTCGTAGAGTACTACAAGCAGCTATTAGCTGAAAATATGATGGGAGCTATATGGAGACTCGGCACCGTCAACTTCACCAGCCACTAGCGAAAGCTGTCATATACAGCAATTGTCATTTACAATACTGTACGTGGAAGGATACAAGAAGTATCCGGCCCCCGGCCTGAAACAATTTGGGAGCGTACGGTGGGAAACACCCGGAACCAATGATACCCGATATATTTTTGGGTTGCTTGTGAAGCGCTGATGCCCCGCTTGGAGCAAATTATTAGGCATACCTTGCTGCGCTATGGATACCCTAAGTGACAGCTTGCCCGCGCTCTTTGGCCTAGCGCTATGGCTCCCTCTTCCCCAACCTTGCCCATATTTCTTGCTAATTCGGCGGTTGCACAGTCGAATTGGGTCAAGTGGGTCATCCTTCAACTAAAGCTTATCAGGAAAAACCCTGGGGGTGGAGCAGCAAAACGCTTGTTATTGGTTCTCTTGACTGGTGTGCTGTGTGCTCTGGTTGTTTATACGTTCTCTATTTCGGTGAGTCCGACCTTGCCATTACGCCGCGGTGCAATTTTCCGATGTGATTGTTCAAGTTATCGCCTCTTCAACCTTTCCGTAAGTACTGTCCTGTTGCGCTTGGATCGACGCCAAAGTTCGGGAATGTTCCGCCTACACATCTTTATCCTTTATCTATCAATGCGACACTTGAAGAGCGCCTTCAAGCGTTTCGAAACGCTCCTGGCGTAGGATGGGAGCCTCCAGACTTTGTAGCTTGGAACTTGGAGGTAGGTCGTAGATCCATTCATGCATTAGACCCATAGGGATGACTGGGCTTGTAGACATGTTCAAATGTAATACCAAATCACAACAAAGACCTTCTTGCTAAAAGCAGTCTCACGTGGGCTGTACTTAACTCTACAGCAATTATACATCATCGCGAGCGCATGGCTCGCTTCTTAGAACAGAAGGTGGAGACAGGAGCGTTTGATCCCATCCCAATAAAGGAAGGGGGACGTGGGCTCATAGGCAAAGGCCGCGGTATAGTATTTACGGCTGGGAACGCAGTATGTGCCTACGTCTACTTATCATTTTCATATCGATTAAGCAGGCATAAATGTACAGGACACACTCACCCGTGTGGTCTGGACTCTCCGACTAATTCGAGAGCACTACCACTGCAATCTCCCTGCTGCTATATTTCATTTCCCATCAGAACGTCCAGACCCTAATTCACCCATTGTCGCCCAGCTTCGGTCTCTGGATGCGGTGCTCGTGGAGGCATCCGGGAGAGACCGTGACCCCACAAGAACCAAAAACTATCACCTTAAGGCACAGAGCATCGTTGAATGCGAGTGGGCTGAGGTGATCTACTTGGTGATACTACTTTGAGGCCACCAGTTACCGTCGCTGATGCTATCTTTTGGCAGGATTCCGACAACCTACCTGCGATAGATCCAGAACTGTTATTCGAGGCCCCAAACTACAAACGCCTTGGTGTTTATTTTACTCCTGACTATTGGAAAACATCAGCAAGCAACCCGATTTGGCAAATCATAGGCGTACAATGCCGTGATGAATGGGAACAAGAGGCTGGGCAGATCATCGTGGATAAACGACGGCATCTCGACGCTATGCTGTTGTCATTGTACATGCTTACGGATTGGAAGTTTTGGTTTTATTTTAGTGATGGTGACAAGGACGTGTTTCGGTGAGTCCCCTGCATTATGCACTATTACGTTACGGCACTGAATCGGGCTCTTTTTTGATGTGTTAACCATAATTACAGGTTTGCAATGCTTGCGTTGAGGAAACGCTGGGCCCTACCGGGACGTTATGTCGGTGCAGGCGGGTTTCCTCGAGGTACCGGCTCTGGAGAATTCTGCGGTAATACAATGCAGCAGTACGACCACATTGGACGCCCCGCATTCATACATTACAATCTATTGAAGCAAATACCCTCGGGGGTCTTCAGGGGCTTTTCTTGGGGGCGCACAAAGCAAGTTGTTCCGTACCCTCACCCTCCCGCGGCTGTAGCAACTCTTGCCAGCGGGAGCACTTTGGAGACAAGGCCACCGCGATTGCGAGAGGCGCCGTATCCCGACATCGTCACACGCAATGCCGATGACGTAGAAGCCGACATGTTGGCAAATGCCGATGATGACGGGTGGTCTATTTATCCAGGCTCTGAGGAGGTTCGACGACGTGCAGCACTGGAGCGAGGTATCCGGCCCTTCTTCCATGGTGGCGTCTATAGCGCACTTTGCATAGACATTGCGTGGGAAGATCCAGCACCGAAGGATAGTCCCAGGCTGAAACAGATGGTCAAGCAAGGAGACCTGGAGAAGTTAGTCTCTGCACCGAATCAACTTGGAATAAATTGGGACGCTTCCCCTTTGGAGGTATGTGGTATTTCCGACCGTGGTTCAGAGACAAAGAAACCTACATGAATATAGGTAGTTAATTGGAGTGACGACGATCGATTAGCCCGTTTCGAGGACACGGTATATGACCTAGGATTTATACCCAATGGAATAGGGTTTTAAGTTCTTCATTTGAATTCGTAAAGCAGAAGAGATTCGGGGACGTCATGTCCAGCTACATGCCGTTGTGACCTGACTTAATTAACTACGGTGTTATATTTATTCTCGAACAGGTCACACCATATCCGGTAGGCTGAGGTGTACGGTATGAGACTTACTGTCCCTGGTCATTACTTGCAAGAATTTGATGTCACTGGCAATGCTCGGATTTTGCCGGACTCTTTTCTTAGCTTGAAAGCCTGTAACTACTTACAACTGGAAGTTACTGTCAGGATGACTGCAAACGACCAACCTGGGAGACGGGTTAGATTCTTGGGGCTATCATCAACAAGAGAAAGTGAGCTATTACTGTAACCATGATACGAGTCACGGCGCGTTGACGGTCGTATCTCGCTGCGGTTCCAGCGACGCCTGTTCGACCTTACGCTGCGAAGTTGGTTGTCGCTCATCACATGGTTGGAAATACTTATGTGAGTAATGATATTATATTCCACGCTGCGACAATTCTCCATTTTCGTCGCCCAGTCGTACACGCCTTTCGATTGGGCTGAGGATATTGAGCTCGCGTCTTTGCATGGCATCGACGGCTTCGCTCTTAATGTCGGCAGCAATGCATGGCAGCCAAAGCAAGTTGCAGCTGCTTATGCAGCTGCGTCAGGCTCTGCTTTCAAGCTATTTATTTCGTTCGATATGACGTCTCTTCCCGGTTCATCCCACTCAGATGCCACCTTTTTGAGAAAGTTAATACTGGCATGTGCGAGTAGTCCAAACCAAATGAAATGGAATGATAAGATAGTCGTGAGTACATTTGGCGGCGAAAAATGTACATTTGGCGAGAAGAGCGTGGGTGCTGGATGGCACAGCGCTGTCAAAGATGGAATGCCCCCGGTGAGTAGTAGCCGTCCGATGTGCTTTTATATCTAGTGTTTCTCTGTCTATTATGTTGCAGGTGCACTTCATTCCTTCCTTTTTCGATGTTTCGTTGATTGATGATCCTGTTCTCGATGGCTTCTTCAACGTGCGTGTGCTTGTATTCTCTTCTTATTGTGTCCCGATATTCAGTCGCCTCTATTGGAAAACTCTTGGACATAGTGGAACGGTGGCTGGCCCATGGGAAATCATGACATCGATTTCCGAAGTGACGGGCAACATATAGCGATTAATCATGGCAAAACCTACATGGCTGCAGTCAGCCCGTGGTTTTTCACTGTACGCTGTCTCATGACCTTCCTCTCATATCTAATATTCATAATATTATTAAAGCACTATGGACCTGATTCGTGGAATAAGAACTGGATCTATCGCGGGGATGGTTGGCTCTACAACCTTCGGTGGGAGATGCTGGTGAGCAAGAGGGAGCATATCGATATTGTACAGATTCTGAGCTGGAACGGTGAGATTATTATTTTACTACTGACATACGGTAAATCCATCGGATACTCTTACATGATACGCCAGACTATGGCGAATCCCATTACATTGGGCCCATTCGATCCGATCAGCCTAATTCTCAAGCTTGGGTTGATGGATTCGATCATCAAGGTGTGTGCATTAACACTGTTTAATGTATTACATTCAGAGATGATATTAGGGTGGCTCGAATTGACGGGATATTACGCAACGGCATTCAGGACTGGGTCGTACCCAACAATACATAAGGACAAATTATACCTGTGGGCAAGACCTCATCCTGCGTCAGCGAATATTATCCACCCCGCCACGTCTAAGCCTAAAAATGCCCATTGGGTACGTCCACCATTTTTCTGAATTCTTTGCTCAAAAAGAATGAACATGGATGGCTCAGACCCAAGATTATTTATGGGCTGTTGTCTTTGCAGTGGCTCCGGCGCAAGTTACCCTGATGTCAGGCTCTACGAGCACATGTTTTGATGTCCCTAGCGGTGTAACCAAACTCAAGGTCCCATGTAGCCTTGGCGCCCAATGTGCTGATATGTCACGGGACCGAAAGATTTTAATCCAATTGAGACCGATAGGATTTAACTTCATGGAGAACCCCGAAGCCTATAACTTCAACGCATTTGTCGCCGCATCCCCTTGAACACTGTCGCCTATCATTCTTGATCACGGCTCGGTCAGTTGATTTTAGAATTGCAGGTAAGCTCGCTGTGGCGTGGAAGTTACTCACTTAACTTAGTAACGTGACAGTCACGTGAATATGGTCCTCAAAGCGTGATGGCGACAATCTTAAACTTGGTACCATTCCACTTGCTTGATATTGACACCACGCAATGGTTCTTGATAAGGTGAGCCACTACTGTCTGTGCTCGCTCATTGCAAGGGCTTGACTGATCACTCTAGTCTGCACGCAATGGCATCTTTCGCATACCAGAGGATCTTGATGGTGGCGACCATCTTTATCAACCACTCTCTGAAGACCATTTCGCTGTCAAGAACGCGCTGGATATCATGAGCTGCGTCGCAGATCAAATTGAACGAGTAATAGGAGCCAGAGAGCCTTACGAGATCAACTTGCTTGGGTCAGCTTTACTTGCTGTCCCGTGTGTTCTATATCATTTTACTCGTTATCACAGGCTACGAAGCGCCGTGTCATCGGTGGCACAGCCAGTTCTCACGATCGGTATTGTTCGATCTCACCGGCTGGAAAGAGTTCTTCCAGGTCTCGGACTGCCATTCGTAGTCCACCTTTCCTCTCATTACCCTACCTCTTTTTCCAACGGAGCAGACCGCCATCCCCGCCCGGAGCATCGTGCTGGGCTACAGCAACTTCTGCCGTCTGTCGGCTCGTCGTGTGGGCTTATAGCCGACGATCGACATTCCGTTACGCTCGGTTCATATATTCGTCTGAGCACGGCTCCAAAGAAGATGTACATATTAACCGCGCCTCTGAGTATTGAACTATCCGCTCTCGTCACCAAAGGCAACGTTGTGACGCAGCCGAGCGTCGCAGACCGTAAACATCTATATGCGTCTGAGGACCGGTATTGGCAAGATGTACTCAAGCAGGACCACTCACAGGCCGTGGCTATGGCTGTTCGTCGCGATGAATTGGAAAAAACCTTTGAATTGGCGCGTACTGCAGGGTCAGCGTCTGGGCAGTCCTCCTTCACAGAAAAGTCTCTGACACGAGGAAATATGCAATACGATACTGTATGGGACGGGAGTCAGCCGAAGAAATGGAGCACAAGTCAGTCACTCGCATGCGCATCCGACAGCTGGACTATTTTGGAAGTCACCCGAAAGACAGCCACTGCGGCTTTCTCCCATCCCAAACGACGATGGCCATTCAGAGGGGGCGTTGATGGCCAATCAACTATACACCCACTCATTCCAGGACTCACGGTGTCTAAGAAGGGACGAACGACTGGCCACACACTCGGCACAGTGAATGGCGCCAGGTCATTGTATAGGCTCCCACGGGACGGAGCTGGAGTGCGTAGATATGACTATCCTGTCGTATCGTATCCGTGGCGCGGGGCTTTTGGATTCCCGGGGGATGCTGGTGCTGTGGTGATGGCGCATCGGGAAGATGAGTTAGAGGACACAGAGGTGAAGCACCCTGGGAAGCCTTGTGCCCTCATTGTGGCCAGTAGCACTGGGGGGCACGTTTCTTTCGTCCAAGACATGGAGAGTGTCGCGGCGGGAGTGAAGCGTGCAGGTCTGGGAAATATAAAATTTATAGAACATCCGGGTTGAATTCAGAATTAGTGCTATAGATTTGGGTCATGCAAAGTATTTTACTTTAGCATTCGGAACACCATGGAGCTGAAGCATTTGATTAATGTTGGTCTGGCCTTTGCCATCAACAGAGAGCATTGGGGTTGCACAAGCGAAATATCTCAGTCGAGTGTCGCCAAAATTTTTACATGGCATCTCACCGACTGCAGCACACACGTCTTGCACCATCTAGTGTGTGATCCTCGATGACCCCTCAAATTACATGCAAACAGGAATTCAAGGCTTCTCCATTGGAATACTCAGTCAGTCACCCCATCGGTTCTATTGATCCATCAAAAACTGTTACCGGACAAGCATCCGACATTGCCTTCGAAGATACGCTAGAAGGAATTGTACTATATATGTTGAAACGGTGCTCAGTCGCCGTGTTCTGGGCTTTTCTTGAGCAATGAGCATTGAGACGTGGCCTCAAGCTATTATTATATGAAGACATCTACTGGCTGCATGTAGATACCCCCGGAGATCCATCGTTGTGAGTAATCCAGACAATGCGCTCCCAAATTTGTTTGACCGACTCGTTAGTCGTAAACCTAGTAGAAGTGATGACAAAATGAGTACCCCACAAGGCCAACGACTTCAATCGATTTGAAATATATCTCTTTCAAGTAAAATTGGCCTAATGGAGCCACCCCATGGATTTCGGTGCCGACATGAAGCTAGTGGATCAAGACCTCGAATCGAGGTACATCAGAAGGTGCCTCCAGAGTAAGTGAGGGAGCGGTCGGTCGGGCGTGACAACGCAGTTGTTATAGTAAGCAAGGAGGTATTTATGGTGCTCAAGAATCCAGTTAAAGCGATGCGCATACACAAGAGACACGCAATGCGAAATTTACCAGAGCAATAAAAATCGCCCATGGAGACTGCGATCCGTGAGACAAAGCAAGTGTAAGTCCCATAGCGACCACGATCTGCGAAACCGTGCTAGAAGAATGCGCTGCGTTATATCTGAATGGTGTTTACTCAAAATGAGAGGTCAAATACCAAGCAAGATAACCCGCTCCGTATCATCATCTAGATTAAAGCGGCGTTGGTGACTAATGTCGGGAGCTCGTCAATACGTAGGTGACGCCTGGGTGAGTGACCATGACAAGCTACAGAATTCTCGAGAGCTGGCCTAGTTTATCTATGCAGGAGTCATTATCTTCAGTTCAACAAATCAGGGAAAATTCGGGGTGCCAACCGCTAGAGAAGCACGTCACTATAGAGTAATTGACTGTGCGGCAACGACTCACGAAACTTCAATTCAGGACTTCGATAAGGGTGTGCGAAGAGTAAGTCAAATCCTTTCGAGGATGCAGGAGACGTTCGTAGAACCACTTACTGGAGCTGATCGTGATGAATCCATACGCAGTTTGTTCGTGCATTAGTTCTACAAGGACCAGCAATGTCCAAGAAATTATTAGGCCTCTTGCCCGACAGTACTGGCATACTCACTATATGTGACCGAATGTTTCTAAGGCAGTGAATAAAAGCGCTGGCTGTGAGATACCTTATTTCTTTGAGACGATACTTGCCACACTCGGAATATAGCCTTAGTATGATCGCAGTGCGGAAAATGCATGTGCTCGTATGCAAAATGACGTGGCACGCTCATGGTTCTGTACGTGGATGTAGATGCTTACATTTCCTGATGCTGCATTGCAGCGAAGTCTTGACGAAGCCATTCACTCCACAAATCACGTCATCGAGGCTGATTGGAGTTCCTGGCCCTGACTACCGCAAATTTAGACTACGCGACGACTCCTTGGCACAGTCTCCACAGCCTCGCTCCGGTGGGTAAACTACATAAATATGTGGCGTCGCAAACCATAGCAAGGTCTCCGTCCAACTTACGATTATCCAGATTTACATAATAATGTATGTGCCACTCGTAACCCCATGGTTGAATTTACATAGGCTGGAACGGAGAAAGGGAGGTGTGTTGATATTCAATACTTGTGTTGATCATGTTCCATGCTACTCAAAGGCTTCTGCGTGATTGCTAGGCGGTGGAGGAGGTAAAGGTGGTGGGGGTGGCGAAAGCGGCGGCGGCGGCGGAAGCTCTGGGGCAAAAAGTGGTGGCTCTGGCTCGGGCGCAGGTTCATCTTCTGTTCCCATAACTGCCGCCTCGGGGTCGACAGGAAATGCTCGATCTTATGGAGGTGGTTCAACAAAGGTCACCACTATACCTGCAGGCCAGCTTTTTTCTGGCCGTTCGTCGGGAGGAGGAACAAGAAATGACGTGTTTGGGAATAGGTTTGTCCGATTGTTCTCACTTTTTGGATAAGTGACACGCTAAATTGTGACGCTCGCAAGGCAATATGGCAGTGGCTACCCCGGAACGAGCACATCTGGGGTGGCTGGTCGCGGTTTCCCTTTTGGTTTCTGGCCTATCACTTTCGGTGCTGGAGCAGGGCTTGGCGCGGCCAGCCAATTCCACTCAAACGAGGTGCATCACGCATTTCAACATTGATCATTTGGTTTTTAACGCATCCTGTCGCACAGTATGGGGACCCCAACAATTCTTCACGTCCAGGTGGTTCTCTTTTCGACGCCCCGTTCCAACCCCCAGATGGGTCAAACACATACCGTGTCTTGTCTGACAACACGACAGTCCAAGCACTCATCGCGTCTATCACAGCGAATTGTTCTCTCAGCACTACCTCTATCTCCGCCGTTCCCTATAACACGTCTGACCCAACCCAGCCCAAGCCGGAACAAGTCATTCAGTATTATCGGTCAAGTAGTATCGCGCTCACTTTAGATGGATACAACAACTCCGCCGTGTTTTCTTCAGACACCAATGCCACGGATACTCCCCTTCCATCAAACATAAACGGCACGTTCTTAGATTGTTTAAATCAAACCATCGGAGCCGCAGCACCACTGCTTGATACAGCAATGTCTCGTGCACAAGTCTCCAGTTGGCTTGGGCTAACGTTGGTAGCACTACACATTCTGCGGTGGTCTTCATTATAAGACTTAATTCTCAGGGCACGTGTTGCCTGGTCGCTGAACTAGCAGTAGGTATACTTCTATCCCACATCGCTTAGTACTAAACCCGATGTATCTACTACATTCTTACTTGCATCCAGCTTTCCTTATTTCATATTTCATGGAGAGCATACATGCATGGAGCAAAAGTGCAAGTTCCATACTTCGAGCTCCTAGCTTCAATACCCTTGACATGAGTCGGGATCCCCCCACCGAAGATTGTCAATGTGCACATCAACGATGATTATTTGCATGTATGATTCACTGACTCCGAATCAGTCAGGTCTGTCCTGCCTTGAAATGGTTTCATATATGGAAGCTTTCCTTTTGACGTTACATGCGTAACTAAACCAACCAACTCCATGAGCGGCAAAAAAAAAATTGTGGTAACCTATTTGACTTGACGTCCATAAAGTTGATATTTGCTATTAGCTGTACGTGGCCGTGTTAGGCACCTGCAGAAGATTATCCTTCACTTCCTTGGGCGATGGACGCAAACCTTGCAGTTGACTTCCATGTTGTACACATTCTTTGTGCGCTAACGTTGAACGTTGAAGCCTGCTCAGGCAGGAGTGACTTCGGCGCGGAGACCTTTGCCCAAGCGAAAGAACAAGATCAATGTCACCCAAAAAAGCCCAGAAAACTTCTTGGTCAGGGAAATACAATACCACCGGCTGTGTCCAGTATGTCTCACAAGTTGAACCTTAAGGCCTAATATCGATCTTGAAGCTTGACGATGTCCGAGGGATTGCGATGTCAACGGTGAAGTCCCACATTTTTGTAAATGATCATTATGAGATCTGTTCGGCACGTTCTAATGTTTTTGCTTTTCCAGCATGCCACGAATTCGGACATTGCGCATGCCAAAGTGTAACTGAGTCTGGTGACAACTTTGAAGTGCCCGTCAACTGATGTGCTCCCGGTACAGGTTCATAAGCACAAGAGGCTGAGTGACATAGTGATGTGATATATGATGGTGTCGTCCACAAGCATGATTCATGCAAGATGGCTGTGGTGCACATGAACCAGAATAGATGTAAGCGTTCATCAGAGCGAGGGAATTGTCACGTTTTCTGACGCACATCCTGAATTCCGTTATGCGACTTGGAGCTGAGACTTCAAGCGTCCCGGTCCGACCGAGTACCATTCGACCCTTGTTGCAGTGCCGACCATTTAGACATTATGGTGATAACGAAAATCCCGAAGTGGCTTTATAATATTCTTGCCCTGCACCCAAGACGGATCCTCGGAAATGCAGAAAGGCTCGTGGAGATGTGAAATCACGTGTACTGGCATGCGGCCTGTGTAGACTACAGCATGAAGACCGGAAATTATTCTATACCGACCAAGGCGCTGTCTGTGTCTATGGAATGCGCTTTGCACACCTGACAAAGAGGGATACTATCGCGGCATGACCAAGTATTTTTCGGTTCGATCATGACTATGAGCCTGAGATGAACAACAGGATACTTACGCGAGAAGCAGAGCAGAATCGAGGATTCTGCGGCACGGTCTCAGGATATCGATCTATAATCGCGATAGCGGATAGTGTTTTTGCCGCAAAGACATGGTATTCATGGGCGCCCAAGGATGGTATCGGGCCGTTACAGACTCTCAATCGTGGGAGCCATTGCCGCAAATTCTGGGGTCAGATTAGACATATTGAGAAGTTGGAGGTCGCGGATCCAAATCAGGTTGAAAAGGGATCTCACGAGGCCGCGGAAGCAAGTTCCTTTCCTCTGGAGTCGGTGTGTGCCGGTAGGCTCTCATGACCTCTCATTTCCCTTCGCACATTCCACACGAGTGCAACAAGTCATGCAAGTAAAAATCAATGCGTTGTTCGTCAATTTCCGTGGATTGCTGTGCTGCATAATTTAACGATGCTCTTTCAAGCTCAGTTGGTTTGCCCCACGGGTGGCTGCCATGATGTCCAGCGCGCTCCATAGGCCTTGAAAAGTTGGCCAACAGTTGGCTGGAAGTCCCTGACATAACCGTAGAACCCGTCAATTCCAGCAAGACGTGTGTGGACGTAGCTTTCTTCGTCGAACAATGGCCAAATAGTCTATACGAGTTTGGACCGTGGGAAGTAGGTCCTTGTTGGTACCCTGTCCAAAAACGTGAACAATAGGGATTTCACGTCATTCGTGTTGATGAGACCAAACATGGCCTATCAAGAGAAGGTTCAATCGCTCCAGTATGGATGAAGGTGGAGGGGGTACAATGCCCGGATCACCTTTCCGAATTATGCGCTCCTAACACG
This sequence comes from Ramaria cf. rubripermanens, assembly GCA_003316465.1. Lineage (NCBI taxonomy): Eukaryota > Fungi > Basidiomycota > Agaricomycetes > Gomphales > Gomphaceae > Ramaria > Ramaria cf. rubripermanens. The sequence goes on from QFFB01001641.1 coordinate 19,235, forward strand.
GCCCACATTTACGCCAGAGCTCGGCTCACTTATTTCCTTAACAGTGGCGGATTCGCGGAAATGGGGTATTTGAGAGATCCTGAAATCGCGTTCCCATTTGGGCACAAGATTCATGTCTCGAATGTGGCCGTCTTGTCTGCGCGTTTCTCGGCTTAACGCTTCGTTTCCCGATATAATGACTCGATCTAATCGCCGGTTTTGGCCATCCTCTTGGTTGCCCTGAGAGCTCGCTGACCCTCTTCGGTTCTTGTATCGCCCAAATCCCGGCACGGCCATTCGGATCCATATCTCCCGCCACATTCGACTTGTTAGATAAATACAGAACATAAAAAGCCCGCTCCGCCTCCTACGCCCTCTTGCTTTCCTGCCAGTCTTCCTCAATTTGCGTTTTGTCTCTGCCTTTGGCCTTTCGAACTGGAGCCAGACTCTTAGCCTCATTCAGCACAGTACTGACCGATTGTGCTCTGCTGTGACGTCGCCCCGACAAAGCACGACTTACACAGTTCGAGAACACAGTTGTGTCCATTGCTACGTTTACCTCTCTGCAACTATGCCGGCTCATCGTACGCAGAACTCGAGACACCTCCGCGTCGAAGGTGCGTGTCTGTTTCGAGAAGCTTTATTCTCTTTTCTCCCTTAATGCTGAGACAACGAGCAGCTGCGCCCACTGGGGCGCCACCAATCAACATCATCTCACCGACGCCGCAGACCTTCATCTTCGATACCGCTGCAATTCATGCTCAGGCGTCGGAGGCGGGCTCGTACACTTTCGCTTCCCAAGCCTCCCGCTCTCTACCTAACCTTTTTACCTTCCACGCCTCCCCCACGGGCGAATACCCCAATTACACAGATTCCCAATCACCATCAGGCTCACAAACATCATCAATGTACACCACATACGGCGAATCCCCTACATCCACTTCATCGTTCTTCGCCTCCCCGGCTCACTCACTTTATGGGTCTTCATACGCATCGTCACCTCCCGAATCCACAGGCACCCCGTCTCTTTCTCCTTCGCCCCCACCTTTTTCTTCGCCCTCTCACGGTCAACCCGGCACCGAAGCTGGTCGTCCTTTCAAATCCAGGTCAAGGTCATCGTCGTCACCAGCGCCTTATCCGCACCCCCTTCCGCCACACTCCAATGGACAAGTGCGCACACAACCACCCCGCCCCCCGAACCCGTGGATCTGCTTCCGCAATGTCAGATCAGCGCAGTACAAGGAACTCAACTTCCCTGAGCTTCCAAAGTCTAACGAAGGCCGAGGCCACTCAGCTCCCAGCTCCCCTGCGACCGGAACACTGGGCTTAGACGGTGAAAGCGGTTAGTCCGTTGCAGTTTCGTACGCCTCCTTCCTTGCCTAAACGTGTCCATGCCAGTACGACGTCCACGTCAAGCTGACCTCTCCAAGCATATCTCTCTTGAGTGGAAGTCACTTACGGACGAAGAGAAGGCTCCTTACGTACGCATGTCCGAAGAGGCTAAGTTGGTGCACGCCCGGATTTATCCTGGCTATAAATATCAACCTCGACGCAAGATCGAAGGAGCGTCAGGGGGAAAGAAGAGTTCTCTTCGTCCCGACGCAAGTAAGAAGCATGGAAAGTCAAAGAAAAGCGGTAAAGGCAATAATGTCACGAAGCAGGACGAACCTCGGTGTGAGACTGAAGTAGACAGCAAGATGTCAGGGGGGCTTGATGACGAGCCGCAAGCCGTCAAAGACTTTGCAACCGCAACCGCCCTGATCCAATTACCTAGCCTCGGAATCGAGCTCGGCGCTGACGGAGAAGAAGAAAGTACAAGCGCTGGTGACCCTTCAAAGGAGTGGACTTGGCTTCCGGAGCAAACGCTCCTGCCGATTACTTGGGATCAAGACCAAGAATTTGGGGTGGCATCCGACGAAGTGATGCAAACCTTGGATGCGAACATCGAAGACGGGAACGACAAGGACGAAATTGAGTTCGGGGTAAGTATTGTTCTCCTTTTTTTCTGACGATCGAATTTACTTATTTCCCTCTAGAAACCATTTTATCTCTCGTTGCCTCCCGCGACGCATGATTCCGAAGACCAATCGAATGATGCGCCATACTTTTCCTTCCCTGCCGAGTCGGAGTCGGATGCCGCCTTTTTCGCGGTTCCGAATTTTGACTTCGAGGCATCTTCTCTCGGGTTGCAGGACGACCATCTGGACGATTTCCCGCCGCTTCTTGATCATGCTGAGGGTATCACAAACGATTTTGGGCTTCGTGCGTTTAATTGAACTTAGCGGGCCATCTACATTTTTTTTAATGGGGTTTATAGGTCGCGACTCAATCAGCTCTACGATTAGTGGTTATGAGCTGCCAGCTTGTCCCGACGTGTACTTTCCCTTCTCCGTTGAAGCTATAGGTGAATCGCTAGGGTTCACCCCAGAGGAGCTGGGTGCGCAATTTCCCGGGGACGCGTTAGCGTCAGAGTCAACTCTGTCTACGGTCCTCCCTGATCGTCTTTCATCACCAGCGCCTTCACTGCCATTGGATCATACGTTTCTAGCCACCCCGCCACGCGTGCCTCATCGGAGTTCCCTTGCCATTCAATCACCATGCACGTCTCCAGATGGGCACCTACGTCCTCCAGTCGCTTCGCCAGCGCATTCCCATGGGCGATCACGTTCCATGAAGGTACCTGGGCCTCGATCCCTATCTATGGACTCGTCGAGTAGCTATCCCGACGTTCGCTCCATTCCGACCGCCAATTTCAGCGCCAGCAGTGGAATCATGACATCAGTGCTTATCCCAATGACAGCACCCAGGTATGATCCAGAGTTGGAGCGTGATTTAGAAGAGTACAGCCGGGGAGTGGAATCTGTAGCCTCAGACGTACACGTGGAAGGAGGTCCTTCCCTGTCTTCGTTCCAAATCTCCCAGCCGTCAAGAAAACCCACCCCAAATGGGAAAGACCCGGCCAAGGTGGTAAGAGGGCAAAATCTGGAAGACGGAGACCTCGACCTCAACGCTGAGTTTGACTTTGAGGCCGAATTTGGGGACATCATCGATATTCACGCCACTCGTGCGCGATCATCTACAACCTGAGATGCCCCTTCATCCTGTACAAGAAATCCAACATCAGCCGGCTGAACAAGGTATACGATGTACAGCGGCCACTTCCACCCTATCACGCCCTTCTCATCTTCAAATCCCCTCTCAATCTTGTAGAAATATGTGGCGACAGATTGTGTGTATTATTTTTCTTTTTGATGACGGACTTGTATGAGTATGGTAGTCAGCTTTCTTTGGTATCCCCTTTCACGTTGTGTTATTTCCATCGTGTCATCCCGGCGTTTTCCCTTTCGCTTTCACGTTGCTATCGAACTCGGTGTGATCCCGACGTTGTGTAGGAATACGGAGCCTTGCTTTTACAAGCATTTGGTTCCTGGGTCTTAAGAAACATTATCTTGTATTTGCAGCGTACCGGAATAACTAGTTACTGAAAGCTTAGACAACCAATTAATTGCGGGCGGCATTTGAAAGTGTGTCTGGGTTTGAAAAAGCAACCACAACTGCGACGCCACCACGTATGGACCAGAAAGGTAGAACCTGGATAATGCCAGTTTACGCCTCAAAAGCTAATGCCCGAACAATCTCATAGAAATAGAGCTTTCGTCACCGCCGTTTGATAGCGTGTCATCGCTCGAATTTTCTCCGACTTCCCCCAATCATTTGCTAGTCGCGTCGTGGGACACTGTTTGTGTTGACGATACTCTTTCTTGCCTGTTGCTGACCTTGCGTATTTCATCTCAGTCCCTTCGTCTGTACGATATCGCAACAAACTCGCAAAAAGCCAAATATGACCATAAGGCTGCTGTACTTGATTGCGCATTCTCTGATGGTGGTCATGCTTTCAGTGGGGGGTTAGACACTTGGATCCGAGAGTAAGAGCCTTCTTACTGGTGACCTCGAATTACATGGTTCCTACAGATTCGACCTCGAAACTCAAACGACGAATCACCTTGGCCAGCACGACGTGACTGTCTCGCAAGTTGTCTACTCTCGTTCAGCCAGTGAGCTTCTAGTTTCTTATGCCTTTGAGCATCAGTAATTGTATAAATAATGGCAGATGCTCTGGTTTCTGGTTCCTTTGATCGAACACTTCGCATATGGGACCCAAGATCTCCAACACCTAGTACAGCGACGCATACCCTACCTGAGCGAGTCTACCACATGGATGTCACCGGGACCACTGTCGTGGTAGGAATGGCTGGGCGGCTATTTCATATTTACGACGTACGGAAGATAAGAGAGGGAGCGGAGCCACTGCAACGGAGAGAGAGTAGCATGAAGTTTATGACTCATGCCGTGGCTTGCATGTCGGATGGAAAAGGTAAGTCATGACAGTGATTACCCTGCACCAAAGTCGGAAGTGTAAGTGATGTATTACTATCATGGCTAATTGTTTCGTTTGCTGGACCAGGCTATGCCACCGCCTCTGTCGAGGGCCGGATAGCGGTGGAATATTTTGACCCCAGCCCAGAATCACAGTCAAAAAAATATGCTTTTAAGTGCCATCGTCAAACTGTCAATGGGGAGGACCATGTCTGGCCCGTAAACGCATTAGCCTTTCATCCAGTGTACGTCTTGTAACCTCGGTTTCTTTTTCTACTATGGCTTGAAGCAACTGAAATTACAGTCACAACACCTTCGCATCCGCTGGCGGCGATGGCACGGTGTCCATCTGGGACCATACAGCCAAGAAGCGGCTTCGACAGTACCCGAAGTATCCCATAGCCGTCCAAGATATCGCGTTCAACATCGACGGGTCCCGTCTGGCTGTCGGCGTAAGTAACGGCTGGGAGAATGGTCCTGAACAGGCTGGCAATAGTGTCGGAACCACTCGCATATACGTGCGTGAAGTGGGCGATGAAGTGAAGGTACGAATGGTATCGACATATTGTATCTCCTACCACTTTTGCACATTCCATGTCGTAAGCCGAGAACTAACTGTCGATTAACAGCAAAAAACTAAAGCATGAGCATGTACGGATATACATCTCCCTTCGGCTTCACATGTACGTTTGGAGAGGCGCATTTTGTCTATGCTGTCTAGTTAATGTCAATGCCGTGTATGTGGTAATTGCTCTGAAAGGACTGGCTACGTCTCGTGGCGATCAGTGGCAGCTTGGAATTCTCCCCTTCCATTCTCGGATCTCCATGCATCACATTAGTGTTCAATGTGTCGAGTTCGTATTCTGCAGTTCATTCATGCGGTAGGTCAGTCACAGTGCGTGTAAATCCATTTTAAATCCATAAGACTTAAACTAAGCCCATTTGATCTACTGGTACCGCTGCCGCCCGAGTGTGTCCGACCTGACTTGACGTGTAACAGTGAGTACTTTTAGTGACTTGAGTCATGGAGTCATGGTACCGTTTTGGGGAGCTTCCATTTCGGAGCCGATGCAGTGACTCGTATACGGCTCCGCCCCTGGCCTTTCGGAGTCTGCTCGTTACTTGTTGATGGGGCATTATCACGAGCATCGATGGACCTGTGGCTACCTAGCTTCTCGATCGTGCGCACATCAGGTAGGCACATGCCGAGAAGGCCATGCTTGTTCCCATATCGCATGGAATGACCCCCCTTATTGGGGAAGAGCGTCGCTGTCAGGAAGTGCTGCGCCACCCCTCACCGGATGCATCCTCATCCGAACTCGCCCTGTCTCCAACTTAGTTCTAATTGCTCATGATACATAAGGTTCTGATGTTTTTATTTGGGTCGACCTGATAGAGCCTGACAGCCTCTCGGGTGCGTACTTATTGTTTCCAATACTGATAGCGCATGTAGAACAACTCCCTCATGTTCTGGTCGTGTCCTTTTCCGAGGCCTCTCATGGGCGCTGCCACATTCCTGTTGTTTCGGGGTCTTAGCGTTTTAAACCTTGAGTCTTGACAAAAAGTTGACGAGGTAGTTGTGAATCGTGTACCTGAGCATAGCTGGAAGTGGGCAGGGTCTGTTCACATTAAACCGACACATTGGTGAGTCCGCCATGTGCTCATCGCTGTTTGGTGGGTTTCAGGTTCTGTCGCACACTTGCGCGTGATATCCCCGTGCATTGGTAACTCTGCGGTCTAGGACAAATGATTTAAATTGGCAAAGATCTGCAGGATTTCTCGCATCGAATTGTATATGCGTTAAGCAACCACTTGCCCTTTAAATGTCTCGTTAACAGCCCAGAGAAGAACTTGAGAACAGCATTGTTGCTAGCGGATACACTTGGTGAGCACGTTCACACGTTCTTTCGTCCGAAATACGTTCGATTATCCCTACAATTTATCCCAATATGGCTGTGAACGATCGCTGACACCACATTACAAGCAGAATTGTGTTATGGCCATACCTAGAATATGGACTGTGGTCTCATGGCGCATCGTCGGGTGAGAAATGATGCCGTTGCACATGACAGTGACAGCAGTCTGTGATTTCGGACAGGGGCCAAGCGCGATGACTCCGGCAGGACAGGGCACAGCTGGTACGATTAGATGCGTTGAGATTTGCATAGGCAAAGACTTCCGTGCTTACAACATGCTCGAATGCGCTAATCGGCGGCTCATGACTCATTATAAGGTTTCCTCCGACTATTCAATTGACACTCGCGTTGACGAAGTTACTCAGCCGTGGCCATGCGAATAGTTTTATCTTCTAGTCTCATTTCAAAGATATCCTGACTCTCTCTAAAATTGGCTCGTTTTCCTACTCACCGTGAGTATGATGATCATTTGGAATACCAGATTGTACTGAACTCGCATATACTATCAAGATATGACCGACGCCTTTAAATTGGGATTAGCAGATACACGGAGGCTTGGAGGATATTGTTTTGCGTATCCCGGATGGCCATTAGCCCGTCTTCACCTCCTCCGAGTTAGGAAAACGCCATTGTGAAAACTCTTAAGGTTGTGTTGGTGGTGCAAAGCAACACCTTGAACAAATAATGCGATGAATGTCGTAGTATTATTGCATGGCACTGGCTGGATCGGTCTATATGGCTTCAGGTCTACCTAGGGAAGGCTGTCTGAAGAAATCCATCATTATAATTAACCCGCATCTTCTGGGGATGTTCCGAACCGTAAACTATTCCACGACCATTCTATTGTCCTATTCTGAATGGTTTCCCTATCGATTGCATGCAGTGCTAGGTAGTGCATCGAGGCGCTGGTGAATAAGTGACTGGTTTCCGCTAGGTTGAGCTCTAGATTCTAGATTGGCAGCCTCCCGCTATGTCTATCCGTTAGTCTTCCTCCAAAAGCGCTTTTGACCATTGATCAACGACTGCCATTAGTACATCTGTGGCCCATACTTACACAAGAGTGAAATATTCCAAACTCTGTACGCTTCATATTGGGCGACGTCGCGAGAGAGGTAGAGATAGTCTGCCATATATCTTCTCAGTGCCAGAAAAGAATCTAAATTTCATTCCCTAATCAAATCCTCCTAGCTCTCACTGGCAGGCCCAAGGGTCCACACTATCCCGATGGCAGTCGACGATCCCACTTTTGTCACGGATACTTCACCCGGCTACATTCAATTGTCTGAGCATCGACCATAATTCTTTCATTCATATATTGGTTTCCCCTTGTATTTCTACAGCCACCTCCCGTCGAAGTTTTCCTTTCAAATTATCACCATTCTCTTACTCATCATGGATAAGCCACGGCCAGAACAGAGCTAGAGGCTAATAGTCGGCACTATTCGCCTCCTGATGCATTTTCTCTGTTTCCACGTCAACTCTCCGTCGTTCTTTTTCCATGTTGCTAGGTTTTTCAATATCTGAAGGCGTGTTTCGCCCTTTAAACTGATGTACGTAGCGGTGTCGTCGATCTCCGTGGCTTATTCTGGACTATTGCATCCACTCCGAAGTTAAGTAACAATATTCTCTCGCCTTTTCTCTTGTTAACTAAGCGTCAGATCCTGTGCATCGAAGAAGCGGCCAATACGCCTTGTATTTTATTGGTCTGGCTTCTCCTTCAGAGCAACACCTCCGTGGACATCTGATACATGCCTGGAGCGCCCGGTAAAAAATCATTGTAAGCATGGGATCGCGTCGGGAGAAGTGAGTGCATTCATATATGTTTTGTTATCGATGCTGCCATTGAATTAATTATCAGCATAGGGGAATGGTATCCTTTCACTCGAACCCGCTGACAATTCCCCTGTACTCCCATCCTCGCCTGAACATGATCTAATTCCAGAATACACCTATTTGACCTCTGGCTGAATACTGCTAAATCAAGCTTTGATGTACGAGAGGCATCTGGGTCGGCTCTCCGGATCAGACGTCTTAGGAACTAAGGAAGTTCCATCGACACACCCGGCATCTTACACGGTTTTCATATTACATGTCTTCTCCTCTTATTGATCAGACTTTACCTATAGCATCGACGCCAACAGCCAGGATATGAAATCCAGACTACCCAGGAACTGAATTTTTCTCTCTTCTGATGATCTTAAACTCCCGTTTCCACTCAATGCCACCAAGAAAGGCTAGCTGGCTCCCCACGCTAATCCTCGGCGCCTACAGTACAACAATGACCCCATAATAAGGCATCTAAGACATTGTCGGTATTACATTAAATGTCTCGGCAGAAACGAAGCGGCTTTTGGCTGCGGTAAGACGTCGACCGATATACCTCGAGTTATTCTGTTTCCAATCTTACTGGCAGAAGGCTAAGAAGCTCAGTCTCACCCAGACAGCTGAAAGGGCAACTTCTCGGTGCTCCGAGAAATGCCATGGATGAAAGTGTCTACCGACTCCCTTTCCCTTCATCTTCCCACGCCAGCCAATGACAGGCTTGAAATCTGCTCGGCGCCTCATACCTTCTGGTATGTCAACTCCCGTTGACTTAGCATACACGGAGGTGGCTTGTACCGGCGATCTCGGCTTCTTCAGGAGGAAGCACGTATGTCTTTCATTCCTCGCATCTTCCATCATTTTAAGCCCTTTCTACTTAAATCCTCTATGCATGGTACATACGCCTCCATTCAAACCCAACCTTATATTTATGTTGCCATTCAAATGCGGGGGTACGCCCATTTCAGCCCGGGCCTGGCTTCTTTATTTCAAATTCACGCCCAAGATGGCAAGTTGCTCCAGTTTCTTTCATTTCAAATCGTCGTTGTCGTACGAGCTCTCAACTGGTTCTCAAAACCTGCCACCAGCGTACATATGTGGTGAAAGCACAACTGCTATGTTGTGGGTGTCTCAGACGTATCTGACTCTCTTTGCATCCGGTATGGGTTTTATATCAATTGTTAGCGAACGCTGTAGGTTTGGTGTGCCACTTACAATGATCGTAGCTGTGACACCTGATGGTTCTCAATACAGTCAAGGTGAACGAACCCCAAACTTGGTTAGTGGATTCACACCCCACTCAACTTGAGGGGAGCCTTTACCGCCGACACGAACCTACTGTGCAGAAATTTAGAGCACTTCGGCTCTCGATAGGCTCAGCGAGCTTTCACCCGGGCTTCTATCTGAACCTGTGAGTGTTACTATCCGACCAAGCATGTGCTACCACAATATGTCTCATGTTCTCCTGTCTATCTCGTTGTGAATCTATTGGGTTCGTACTAGGGATGAGGGCAGTGGTTTTTTTTCTGTTTAGTAACATCGTTATTAACCTTCACTCTCCCTTACACTACTCTTGCTTCTTGCTCATACATTCCCTTCTGCCACCTATCTACCTGGATCTTTTGAAGCGCCTGCCATATTCCGCGTCGATACTGCTCTCACTCGCCCTCGCAGCTCTACTTAGGCCACTCATGTTTCGTCGATTTTGGACACGCTCAATTTTTCTGACCGCGCTCTCGGTCGGATCTTCAGTGGCCTACTTACTCTTAGACTCACTATTTCCACTGTTTTTACCCTTTGAAATTATCCGCATTTCGACTGCTCGACTGCACCCGTTCGCATATGCCGCATCCCCACCACACCCAAATTTCGTTCCATGCAATTCCTGTCTTGATTCCAACTCACTCGGCTCTCCTTTTCTCCCCTTCCCCCGCCCTTTCTCTCTTTCCCTCACTCCGTCCCTTCCTGCCATCACCGTAGTATTCCCGTCATCAACTCCCCCACACCAAGGTCCTTAGCTCTACTAAAATTTTTCTTCGCGAGACGGACGGACGGAAGGCTCGTTGAATTCCTGATTATCCCTCCATTGTGATCTCGTTGGTTTGTGTCACAAATCGAGTACTCTGGCGTCCCCAGCCCCGATCGCGGTGCTCTGTCGCTATATCTGGGAATCACTTGGTTTCGAGTACCCCTCCCACCCATGTTATACCCCACCGCTGGCCACCCCGTTTCCTTTAGACTGCGCTCTCGCTCATTCTAGACTCATGTCTGGCTCAGGCTTAGCCATCTTGTCTGCCGGTTACTCATCCATACGACGATCCTTGGCTAGTGAGTCGTACTGTTTGTCTCATGTGTGCTTTTCCGTTTATAGGGAGATAGCGGGGATTCTGTGCGGAAGCATAACGAAGGGAGGAGGTGAGGTTAGGTGTGCGACCTAGATCTCAAGGTTTGGGGTGTACTGATGCGGCAAAGCAGGGCTTTGAAGGCGAAAGATGGGGACTTGAAACTTGAGTAACCGGTGGGTCCGAGGTGCAGAATGCGGCTCGGAGCAAGAACACGGGGTTTCATGTTGTGGATCAT
>QFFB01001645.1:0-11190 GCA_003316465.1 Ramaria cf. rubripermanens
TGTGGATAAGATGAGGGGTTGGAGAAAGGCGAACACGATGTTGAGCTGTACAAATGGCCTCAAACGAGGAGAATGTGCTAACTAAGGTAACTACACACCAGGGCGATAGACCCATTGTTCAGAATGGCTATGCGAACTCTGGGGGTTAAGACTTCCCGAATGGATGGTGGAGGTGGAGGTAAAGAATCTGGAAGAAGAGGAGTGGCTGCCGTCGGATTTTCATCGACAACGGCGCTGTCAGCATCCGTGGACGTCCCATAGTTACCATTCACCTTGTCACGACGCTTGTCGTTGAGAGTCTGGATACCGAGATTGATTACAATCAGCAAACTCAAATTTCCACACACACCTCTTTTAACCATACGAACGCAGTTGTGAAGGCGGTGACACAAAACAATCCCGATACAAAGCAAGGAAGGGCGAAAGGGTAATCTTTCCAGAATTTTGACCATCCGAAAACACCAGGAAACCTTTCATGAGGATGGGAAAGGCCGCCACCAATAAAACTTGCGACGCTTGTCCCAGCTAATCATTAAACGGTCACCATGACACGAAGCTCTATAGAATGATAAGGTCACCTGCGAAGACTAATGGCATAAAACTGAACGCCTGAGCTTGATTTGTCTCGTCCGTCATTTCAGTCAGCATGCTTTTCATCACGCCAACGTTCCCATTGAGTGCACCCGATAAGGCTCGGCTGATCATCAACGTGAAGAATGTTTTGGAGACACCAAAAAGCGTAATGGACAGCGTAAGACCCCATAGACCTGTGAGCAATACAGGACGTCGGCCAAATCTATGAAGGAGACTCAGGATACTCAATAAACAAAAGAAGTGCCCTTACCTGTCAGATGCTCTACCCCAGTAAAACACAAAGACCATCTCTGTAACGAAAAATAATGTGTTCTATGGGAGCATCAGAAAAGTCTGGCATACGAAACACTTCACAATATGCTTACTATGCTGCCTGAATAATAGCCTACTGTCTTCTCATCGCCGTGTGTTATGCCATACTCATAAATCAACTGAGCGATGATCAGTGTAATGTCGAGAGTGGATCGACAGAATCGAATCAATCGTCACCTGATTTATAAATGGAAACACCACGAATGCCTTGAAAGATGTGTATCATGTTCCCTTGCACGCTTTAGACATGGATGAGTCAACACAGACTGACTAACCGTTATTGGCTCGGCAGCTTGAATGTAAAGGAGGATGAACAATTGAAATTTAGGTAGTGGCGTCGGAGTCAATCCTGCTGTATCTCTAAGTCTTGGGGAAGACATTAGGCAATGTAGAGCCTTAGACGGATGGCTATGGGTGGGTAGATATCGTTATAGTAACCTATCTCCGACCCCGACTGAAAGGAGGGAGGGTTCTATCGACCACTTCACTTGGATATGCAGTGTGCATGCACCGATACTTGTGCCTGGATAATGTTATGTAATTTGATATCTTATGATCAGTATGACATAATACACTTATCAATGCTGAAAGAAGCCAAATGGGACTAGCCGTTAGGCCCCACGGTTTTATGTCCCAAAATGTTGGTGTACTTTATGTAAATACAAATAAAAATACTTATTTAAAGGCTTTAGCAATACCTCGTATTAGATGTCTTGTTCCCCTCTCCTAAAAAAACATAGCCTGTGTGCCCATGCTTTGCACATGGTTACACACGCTGGGGAAATCTCACTATTTGGTAGACTGACAAACAGCATAGCACAGTTGAAACATATACTCTCTGGTTCAAATATTTGTAAACTCATAGAAAGCCATTGGAAATTAGTACCAGATGAAATTTGTTTATTATTTGTATCTACTGCACCACACAAAACTCATACAAGTTATAATCAATTATTATTTGTAACCAGTTTGCTTGTGCTTACAAATGATCATGGGAGGGGGTATATCTGCCAGGTTTGTTATGCTGTTTGTTGACCCAGCAAATGATGAAATCACCCTAGTGACAGCAGTGATTCCAAAAGTTTTGTGGCTTACATAAAACAGGTGCTATTATTGGAACCTAAACCTCAAAAAAAATATGATCACATCTTGTACCCATTAAACCATTATTATTTATTCATTGTAAAAACTGGCAGTAAAATTCCAAGTTTTAATACAACTCTTATACTAATTAAAATGGTAAACTCAGATTGAGGCACACTACTGATGCTGGTGGATGATACTGATACCGATATTGCATGGAGTTCCAAAATATTAAATTAATATTATGTGATCTCCTGGAATTTTTCTGCAGGTGCTCGCTCACACCATTTATGAACCAGAGCGCACCCAATGTGTTGGGAATGAAGTACCAACTACTAATGTTGCAAAACCTCTAGGATCTATATAATCAGTAGAATACACAGATGTGAGTATTATTACCTCTATAACTGTTGTTGTCCTAAATTTTGGAGTGAATGTGTGAGCAACTGCAGCCCTGAAGGTTTGGGGCTGCAGTTGCTTGTACATTGTGTCATGATCCGGTTCCTTGCAGATCTCCAGTAACCATATTCAGTAATTAACCCCATCCTGAACCTCCTACCCTGAGCCTGACCTTATCTGAGCCTCCCTGAAGTATTCTAAGCCCAAGCCCAACCCTATTTACTATATCCTGCTTCCCCAAACCCCATTCCTTACCCCTCCCTGAGCTTTATTTCAATCCCCTTAGTTAGTTTATGTCCAACCCTATTCCCTTTTATCCATATATAAGTCTCATCTGTATGTACCTTGCTCTTCAAGTCAGAAATCAACTTAGATATTATCTTGAATCATTTACAAGTTTCTAATCTGTCTCCTCTTACCTCCTTGCACTTCTCTTGTCTGCACCTTGCTCTGAAATTAAGGGCACATACAATAGTGGATGGCACAGCATATAAGCTGAAGCCCCACCCTTACCCTTACCATCCTCAGCCCAAACCCAGTACAAGCTCACTCTGAGGCCCACAGGTAGATCCTGGTCTTGACAGTATTTCTGACTCAGCTGACCCTGTCAATGTTATAACCAATCATAAGAACCTCGAATACTTTTCATTTATAAAATTGTTGACACATCAGGCAAGCTTGCTGGTCTGAATTCCTTACTCAATTCAACCTTGTGATCTGTTTTCAACCTGGCCACCTTGATACCAAGCCTGACTTGCTCACTGTAAGGGCAACCCTCAGACATGTGGAGAATGTATCACACAGCTAACAGAGGGGAAATCTGAAGTGTTATAATAGCTACTAAATACAATATAATGGGAGTCTTACCTAACAGAGGGGAAATCCGAAGAGAAAAGGCTAAGGATCCCCAACTACTAGCAGATGATTATATACTACATACTACTGCAGAGATGTCATGCACAGACCAACCTCTGTGGAGCTTTGCTCAGCAGAGTAACAAGAGTCAGGTGTGGGAAAGCAAAAGTGCAGATCCTTGACAGCAGTCGATGGTCCACTTTGAGGGTTAAAAATAGTGCACAGAAGAGTGGATCTTAGCCGGCAATTGATGGTCCACTTTAGGGCATTTCCAGAGGGAGGAGGATGGTGGGCTAGCAATGGAGTGTGGTGGGTCCCTATACATACTCTGAGAAGATATTGCAAATCATTGGTCTGAGGCCATGGACCACTAAATGGGGTCATTGCGGATCATGGGTCTGAGGCCATGGATTGCCAAATAGGGTTCCTGTGGATCATGGGTCCAGGATCATGGATTGCCAAATGGGGTTCCCTGTCAAGATTGGATTTTGGGGTGAGGATACGTTAGTGTGTTTACAACATGGGCCTACAGTCATAGTGAATAACCCAAGAAGAGTATGCAATGAACAGCACACATTCTCAAGGAAAGGTCACCCCAGTTCAGGTATTCCTTTCACTGATCCAAACACTCCTGCGGAGTGTTGCAAATAGTGATATTGACAATGCCCCTAAGGGGGCATAGCAAATAAGATCAAAGGTTCACACTCACCAATCAGCAAAGCTACCGATGTTGCAGTGGATAGTTGACTAAGGTTTTTTTCTATGAGTGAGAGGTCAAGTAACAAGGTAGACATATGATAATTGAACTAAAGAATTATACAGGCAGAATAAAAGTACTTATAGTAAAGCACATGCAGGGGGGGATGAAGAGAGAGGGGGGCTAGAACACTGCATAATGGTGGCATGTATTAGGACATGGAGTAAGGGTCAAACTACACTTTCATAGAGCAAGGTGGTTGATGTGATCTATGAGCAAAACCTGCCAGCTAGACCAGACTTCTGCTCACACTCAGTGGCCCTGCACCCTGCAGGGTGGATGCCAATGATGCGAAATGAGGGTGAAGTATTAGTGGCATGATAGCAAAGATAGTGTTCAGTGACCAGCGAATAGAGCGGGGGTGATCTGTGTGTGAAGGCAGCATGATGGGATATTTTGGTGATAGCAGGAATCATGGGTGGAGTGATTGTTCAGTAGGATATGGAAAAATGGTGATCCTGACAGGCATCAGGGGAAGGAGAGGTGGGGACCAGGGAAGGAAAGTAGAGGTGGGAGGCAAATTGAGCATGGTCAAGGTCTTTTTTTTCACTGTAGATGTCAGAAATAACAGATTGGTTGAATTTTTACCTTATGAGAACCTCAGTGCATGGTTGTTGAAGATTGCATGCAAACCACATGAATCTCCATGTGTTACTGAGATATATCCTACTATGCCTTGAACTGGAATTATCAGATTGTCCTGTGGGAGTGAATAACATACATATTAGTGGGTGTCTCAGCCTCCAAGTGTAAATTACCCTTACCAACCCCATATCATTGCTTTCATGCGATCAATGGTGCCTGAAGACTCATATCCAAGGGTGATGGGTATTGCCAGACACTGTCATCAAAACTACAGCTTCTAGTGTTTTGTGTTAATTATACTTCATGAAGCATCTACTTGGGCTGGTGGGGGTGGGGGCCAGGTCCCCCAGCCAAGCAACCTCCCCTATTCTCTGGAGGGTGTGCAGGCAGATCCACAGCTGTTTGTCCAAGGGTAATCTTTTGAAGAATGGCAGCAGCATACTTTCCATTGTCCCTAAGGATGCACAGTTTGCAATTGAGTTCCTCCTCAGACTCATCTTCAGCAGGAGGTGGAGGAAGGGGTTCCACATCAGCAGGATCAGCAGTAAGTGCAGGTTTGGCCTTTCTACACATACCTACCAGCATGGTGCAGAGTATTGGCCATGAAGTGCACTGGGATGACCAAAAAAGGTACAGATCTCTGACAACATAGAACTCATCCCTGCTCTAGTGGATAACACTTCAACAGCCAATGACATAAGCAATATCAATGATGATGACAAGTTATTGATTTGGGCAAAGGCAAGATAGTGAAAGCCAAAGGAAAGCACAAGAATATTGCAACCACCAAGGCTTCTTTGGAACCAGGTGAGTTATACGCAACTATTATTATCTCAGGATTTACAATATGTGTGTAGTTTCAAGAATGCATGGAACACTGGGGACAGTGGGAAGAGTGCAGGAATTAGTCACCTGCATAGAATGCTGGGGACAGTGGGAAGAGAGGAGGGATTAGTTGCCTGCATAGAATGCTGGGGACAGTGGGACAAGAGCAGGGATTGGTTGCCTGTGTAGAATGCTGGGGACAGTTGGAAGAGAGCAGGGATTGTTTGAACTCTGCCAGAGTCAGTGTCTCACTGACTAAGTAGTTTTTTTCCTATCCTCCACCTCACCCACATTCTATGCCAGCGAGTGACTCCCTCTCAACGATTCCCAACCTCACTCACCCACTTTCTATGCTGGCGCATTACCCCCACTCTCACCCACTCTCACCCACTCTCGCCCGCATTCTATGCTAGCAAGTGCAGTGAAACTTCTTAGGCCACCGAGTGTTGTGACTACTGCCCATCCACAAGTTCCTATGCTGGCTGGTACAGGAGCAGTGGCCACCCTCTCACGCATTACTTCACACAGTGAGTTTAACACTTCAAATTATCTAGCAAGTGTCATTTTAACCTGCAGGTCATGGATGTATAACCTTCTCAAAACACTGCCTCCCTCTGTTCCCCTTCACTTCTGGCTGCCTTTCCTCTTTTGTAGTCATTTGCATTATACATTCCATCATTGCCTTCAATCTCTTGATCTCCTCATTTGTGGTGTGGGCTGGAGTCCACTTATAACCCCTCCAATCACTTTACCACCTTTTCTTCACCTTGATTTGCATCCATGGAAATGCCTCCTTAGAAATGTGAATTGTCTTTTCAAGATAGTGGTTGGTTTGCTCTTTGAGCTACATATGGACATAGAAGGCATGTGGTAAACTGGATACAGGCTTTTGATTGCTTGATGGGTTTCAAGGGCTGCATATTCTTTGCACTGGTCATGTGCCTTGGGGAGCAAAAATATCCTTGTCAAGATGTCATTGATCATCCAGGATCTTCAGCTATGCTTCAATATCCCATCTCCAGGGAAGAATTTGAGGGCATAGTACCAAATGAATTCCATCATTTGTTTCATCATCACTCTCCTCCAAACTCATTCCATCCTTGCCAAGCTTTGCAACCATTTTTTCCAACCACTCCCAAATCCCAGTGTTGACAGCACCTGTGTCCTCTTTGAGATGTACCATCTTCTTTGCAATGGTTAATCATTGTTCAAATTTCTGAAAATTGCTTAATAATGGTCTCCAGGTAGGGTATGTACTTACTGTCTCCTGCTGCCTGCTGGTTCTAACCTTCTTCAGATATGCCTCCTTTTTGTTGATAAGATGGAGCTCAATGTCTTTGAATGTTTTGTCTGTCCCAATTTCTGTTTTCTTGGGCTAGGCATCCATCCACATGTTTCTTGCCTGCTGGTATTGTTCTTGCAATAGTTTCACAAAATACATGTTGGACATCTCTGGCAAAGACCAATTTTCCTTCTGTTTGGCTTCTTTCAGCTGCCTGAGTAGGATGCTGATTACTGTGCTGTTCCATGGGATGTCATACCCATGTCTCATGTCAAAGTGTAAGTCTTTAGGATCTGGGCCTGCTTTGCCTAATTTGTGCTTGAGGACCAGCTCAGGACTCGCCATCATGTGGTTGATGAAATCATCGTTTTGCTCCACATTGAATGCAGTTCTAAATAACTTGCGGATATGTGCCTGCAAGAGTATGTATGAGTTACTAAGTTTGTCGTCAATGGCACTGACCATGTGTACATTTTGATGTACAGGGCTTTCATTCAAGATTTATTTCTACAGGCTATCGCTCATAGTGGATACCCTTTTTCACCTTCATGTGCCCACCCTATCCAAGTTGTTAGAGGGGTCATCATTTAGCAGAGTTCACCTCATTGCTATCTCCATCAGTGCAATGATATGAGCATCCAATTGGCTCAGGGATGGCTGGCTTTGATGGTTCAAAGTAGGTGTACTTGGCTCAGGCAGCTCTTGTTCATCCTGACTGACCATTAGCATGTCTGCATTCAAGATTTTCTGTGCTTACTGTTGAGAAACCAACTAGAATTGTCTGGTCTGATGTGCCTCAATGCATCCTCTTACAAGCTTGAAGAAATTTTCAGGCCTGTTCATCAGGCTTCTTGGCAGCAGTTTCCCCCATCTTGTTAACTTCTGGTATCACCCTGCCCATTCCAGCAGCTTGTGCTTGGGAATTGTGTTTGGGCTCAGGCACTTGAGGAGGCACAGAAGTGTCAACTTTACCACCTCATATCTTCTCCTACTTTGTGGTAGTCAGTAGGAAAATGTCTTGATAGAATCAAATTCACCTCTTTCTTGAGTAGTTTGGCATATCGCTGTTTAATATGGGCAACCTCCATCTCTCTTTCATTCTGTCAAATAGGTGTTTGGTGGCTACAGACAGACATATTGAGTGAGCTGCATACCTTAAACTTCCTTATTTCTATCACCATGTGGGTTTCTAGCTCTTTGAGTAATCCACTACACACACACTCTTCTAATTCCTTCTCCCTCATGGCCTGAATTTGGATCATCTCTTGTTGATGCATCAGCATTTGTTTTAGCTCAAATGTGCTACCCTCATGTGACTAGCAATAGTTAATATATAGAGCTGCTATACTGCATGTTCCATGAACCTGTGATTGTTACCAATTTTTGGCATGCAGCTGATTGATACACTGCAAATTCTTGCGCTGGGCCCACTCAGTGGTCTCTCATTCCTGCCAAAGCTGCACACAAAGAGAACTTGATTCATTCACCTCTATAATGCAGTGCTTTTCCTGAGGGAGAGAGTATTGTAGCTATTGGCAGTAAATCTAATTTCACTCACACCAGTTGTCATGTCCTCCTCAGTTGAACTATGTTCTTGCATCAGATGTTGCATTGGTGGGTCAATGAACATGGGTGAAGATGTACCCCAAGGGTCATTGAGTTCCATACTCACATTGCCATGAGTCCAAGCATCTGCAACAATGTCCATTGGGTGCTGATTGTTGGATGATATGTTTGCCCACACAGTTGTCCCAGGATTGATCAATGACTCCATTGAGTTGAACTCATGGGAGTGTGAAACAATAGATGGAGAGGGTGAGAAGACTGGGGGGAATGAGGAGGCTGTGGGAGGAGTGGAAGAGGTAGATGGGGTGGCCAAGAGAGAGGGCAGATGGATGGGAGGATCAGGTGAGGAAATGACTGGAGGGGGTTGGGATAAGAAAGCATAGATGTGTTAGTTTGTGTGGGGACAATTTTGATTAGGGAAGTCTCAGTTTTTCTTGCAGCTTTAATTCACAATTTGTTTATTGTGAGGTTGACTGGGTGTGTTTACTAGCAATTGAATTGGCTACAAGAGTAGCTGTTATTGTTGCTAACACTACAACAAACTAATAAATAAAATTCAGCAAACTAATTAATGAATTGAATTCGGTGAACTTAGCAAACGACTACCAATGAGGCTCACAATTGTGCTGTTATTATCTGAACAACACTCATTATGTTACCCACTTTCATTGCCCATTTTCATCACCCACTTTCATCACCCACTTTCATCACCCACTTTCATCACCCTGTCACTCACTTGTTATTCAGACTGTGCTGGTCACACTTCATTCACATGGTCAACTCAAGGTACTATGTCTGCCCATCACCCAAGGTCAGTCATATGTATTGGAGAGATTTGACTACTCACATACATAGACATGGGAGTTGAATCTTTGATGTTAGCTCTACTTCACTGAATCCCCCAAGCCATGTCAAGTGATGGTTCCCACACACTGTAACAATCAAACATGCCAGGTGATTTGATTCCCTTATGCAGAGTGTTTGTTCAGAGATGCCATTACCCAATCCTATGTGCACAACTGCACCATCCACATACAAGAAGGCCCTCATCACTACCATTTCACCATGTTCTTTAAAAGACACTGCTGCCTGAAAATCAGTAGCTTGATGCCATTTAAACATACTCAGTTTCACAGCAATGTTGTAGTGATGAGGCTAGGTGCTGTCAGGGTTGCCATTTTTCCACTATACTCCACGACAATCATGCTATCCATGGCCACCACCATCACCAAAATATCCCATCATGCCACCTCCATGCATATACCACTCCCACCATGATTTGCTGGTTGCTGAACATGATCTTCACCATTGTACCACAATACTTCGCTCTCATTCCGTATCATTTGCAGTCCCCTTGCAGCATGCAGGGTCACCAAGGATGAGCAGAAGTCCAGTGTAACCAACAGGTTTCACTCCCAAACCCCATCTGTCACCATGCCCCATGAAGGTGGTTTGACCCTGACTCCGTGTCATAATCCATACTCTAACTCCACAGTGTTCTCACCCCTCTCAATCCATCCCCCCCTGCATTTGCTCTTTACTATAAGTACTTTGATTCCACATGTATAATTCCCTAGTTCAATTATCACATGTCTACCTTGTTATTTGACTCCTCACTAGTAGGAAAAACCTTAGTGCAACGACCTACTCCCTCATCAGTAGTTGTGCCCATTTGTCTACCACCATTTCACAGACTACCTGGCTGGACTCATCTCTCAGCATGAGAGTATTATGGATACAGCATGTACAGATTTGATGGCTTCTCTCAATGACCCTCACCAATCTATGTTAAGGACATTTTTGATGCCAGGTTTTTGAGGACTTTTGAGGATCCTGAACCAGGCACTTTGTTTATTGATGGAGGAAATGAAGGACTGTACCTTTTTGTGATCAACATAAACTTCTTCAATGTTGAGAGTACAAGTATTCATGGTGTAAGCAAGTCCACTGGTCTTATCTTGGTGTCAAGATCGGATTTTAGGGTAAAGATATAATGTCAGTGTAATCCTGACATAGGCCCACGGTCATAGCAAATAACCCAGGAGGTGTATTCAATAAATAGTGCACATCCTGACCCAGTTTAGGTGGTCCTTTCACTGATCCAAACACTCCTGCAAAATGTTGCAAATAGTGGTCTTGGCAATGCCCCAAAGGGGGTGTAGCAAATAAGATCAAAGGTTCATGCTTACCAATAAGTAAAACTACCAATGTTGCAGTGGATAGTCTACTAAGGTGTTTTCTATGAGTGAGAGGTCAAATAATGAGATAGATGTATGATAATTGAACTAGAGAATTATACAGGTGGAATAGAAGTACTTATAGTAAAAGCAAATCCAGGGGGGGACAGATAGAGAGGGACTAGAATACTGTGGATTAGTAGCATATGCTAGGACATGGAGTAAGGGTTGAACTACACCTTCATGGAGCAAGGCAGCTGATGCAATCTATGAGTGAAACCTGTTGGCTAGTGTGTAGGAACCACCTCTGCTGGGAAAATCTCGAAAAAAAAGAATTAAAAATTCTGTAAAATCCTTTTTCCTCATCATAAATTAGCCAATACATGCAGCTTTTGGAGGGGAAACAGCTTTCAAATATTCCTTGAGTTTTTCCTTATTTTTTCGCCATTTTACATGCCTTCCCTGGCTCAAAAACACTCAAACCTGTCCTGCTGAGTGCTGGACCCACACGGACCTACAACTCTATTCAGGTCCAGCCGATTCGAACTCCTATCGGAACGAACCGCGACCCACGAGTTCAGAGTTGTGGGCTCTCAAGCACCCACAACTCCGACACTTTGGCTAACTCAATACTCAGCCACTGAGTTTGAACTCTGCCTCTATAGCTTACACAAGGCTGTGCATCCATAAATACTTCAAACCCAGCACATCCTCAAATCTGTGCCCTAGCAACCAAGGCTGTGCCAGGCTGTGCA
>QFFB01001653.1:6124-23195 GCA_003316465.1 Ramaria cf. rubripermanens
GTTATGATGCCTGAAGTATATAGTCGTTAGCTAGTGGGTGAAGGGATCCTTCAGAGTTTTCTCTTAGGATTTCCCCTTCGCCAGGTATGCCCTTGCATTGTATCTAGTTGTATATGACTTAGGATTTCCCCTTCGCCAGTGCACCGCTTGAGTGTAGAGTGTCTGCTTAGGTTGTCCTAACAGAAGAAAACTCTCTCCCTAGAGAACTGGTTGCAAAGTCGCCTGACTTCAAATTAAATTAGCTTCGAAAGCAGCGATTGTCACAACCCCTTCTCCCACCCTCGCACCCTACTCCTTGCATTACCCACCATGTCCTTGCTGTCACTTGAAGAGTTTACAGAACATCTAGGAGTGATAGAACAAGAGCTGGTGAGAGAGAGGCAGGAAAAGAAAAATCTAGAGAGAAGATTGGAGCCCCTGACAACCATGATGGAGGGTCTGATGGCAGCTCAACCAGGCGGGGAGGCAGGAGGCACCCCTGCAGCCCTGACATGTCTGGCAAAACCGGCAAAGCCCTCTGAGTACAATGGTGATCGAGTGAATGGTCATGCATTCTTCAACTCATGCACCCTGTATCTGGGACTCTGCATGAGTGAGTTCTGTGATGATCAAGTCCAAATTCTGTGGACCTTGTCCTTCATGAAGACAGGAAGGGCTGCGACATTTGCTATGCAGGTGTTTGCACACACAGCGAAGACTGGCAAAGTTCATTTCAAGGGCTGGAAGGAGTTTGAAGAGGCATTCTGGTATCAGTTCTTTCCCCTCCATGAACCATGAACGCACCAATGCCATGAATCACTTGGAGTCACATCAGTCCCACCAGGGCAAGTGTTCGGTCAATGAGTACATTGATGAATTCAAAGAACTCATTGAAAAGGCTGAATACACAGATGGGTGAGCAATTGTCATGAATTTTCACCAAGGCCTTGACCCTTCTGTGTGGGAATCATCTTAGTAGGAAGAAAATCACAAAAAAATCATTAAAAATCATGTAAAACCGGTTTTTCCTTTTTCCAGTAGCAAATACATGGAGCTGTTGGAGAGGAAAACTATTGTTCAAACATCCCTTAATTTTTAGGCATTTTTTCGACATTTATTTCAACTTCTCTGGCTCAAAAAGGCCTCACTCTGTTCACTGCAGAGCCATGGACCCACCAGCACCCATAACTCTGTTTCGGTGCTTCAAAATTAGAACTCCGCCAGGGCAGACCCTTCGAACTGGCCAACCGGATCCGAATTCAAACTCCGCCCAGACGAAGCCTTGAACGGCAATCCTGGAGTCAAGAATGCAAAAATAACCACATCTCTGAGATGTTAATGTTTATGGATTTGCGAGCGGTTTCGAGTCGCCGCATAACTCAGGGAACCTATAATTGCTTGTAGTTTACATGTATTTACTCATCCGTTTGTAACCCAGCACTACCACGTTGGTACTGCGTCCTCTTGCTGTGTCCTATCTCCTGGAAAACTCAACATGAGATAGCCGGCCTGCCCGGCAACCAAGGCTATGCAGGGCAGTGCCAGGCTATATATAACCATACAAAGTTGCACAAAGTTGTACAAAGCCCAGAAAGAGGGTCCCTATTCTGCTGCAACCATTGGCCAGATCCTGGGACCAAATAAGCCACAACCATGATGTCGTGGACATGGGACCTCTACAACCAAGACACCATGGTCATGGGGCTGACCCAGGCTGTGCAAAGCAGTGCAAGGCTGTGCAGGGCTGTGCAAACCAGAGGAGATGATTGGTTATCTATTCTTACTTTCCCCTGCACAAACAAGCCACTATAGTTACAGGGTGGCACTGGATTGTGCAAACAGTTACAAATGACATCACTCGCCTAATAGATAGAAGAACCCCATTTTACGTAATCCTGTGTAACATACAATATATAAGGAGGCTATCCTGCCCCCTCAGATCAGCATTCCAACTGATCCAAGCAATCTAGCTTCTTCTATCCACAACTTGTCTATCTTACTAAGCTGCTAACCCCAGCTAGGGTCTTACAGTTGCTTTACTGTATTGATTCTCAGTTAAGTAGATGATTTTCTACTTAGCCACCTAGCCTAACCCACCGGGTGAAATTCTACAGGGTGAGGTTGACAATCAATTTTCTTGTCAATTAGCATCCTAATACCCGAGATGAACTGTTCAGTCAATTTTCCTGTTCAGTGACTTTCACAAGTCGAGTTGAGTTGCTTGTTTATTGTGGTGCATTGACAGATCATCAGGTCAATCCATCTACAAACTCTCCTATCAAGCACATTCCCCTCAATTCAGAATATCCTTAGACCCCAATAGTGTCCTAGAACCTACAAACCTTGGTTTATCATTCATTGCTGCTAAAAAATGCATTGTCTTCCAGTTGTATTAACTTGGACTAGTTTTTACATGGATTTCGACCAAGGTAGAAATATTAAATTATTTCCGGAGTTGTGCTGCAGCAGTAGTTAATATTCCATTAGTCTTGTAAACGACACGTTCTGATAGATTGCGGTGTTAGCAATAACACCAAAGTCTTGAAGGGTTCCAAAACACCTTCAACCCAGACTCACATTGCACTCATGTTGGAGGAACATCCCAAGGATGATGCACCTTCAGAATGGTATATGGCTGCAAGGGTGGTTGCCTTGACACGTGCAGTGAATGAAGCATTCCAAACACTGAGGACCACTGCGGCAATGGCACCTTCAAAGTTTGCAGGTGGTTGCAGGCCCAGCAAACTTCCAAACAACTTTGTGCCATCACCTCCAGTATGGCCAGCATTTGCACCCACAGCACCAGCACCAGGCCCATCCTCAGGACCTGCTCCAATGGATGTAGATGCAGCAAAGAGGCAGTTCAGCCAACCGCTCACATGTCAACACTGTGGCAAGGTTGGACACTTTACATGAGAGTGTCCCCAGGCCTATGATGTTCGCTACATGACATCTGATAAACATGAAGAGCCCCTGGAGCATCTGCTCACAGCTGAGGATGTGCCAAAGGTGGAGGAGCTGGATGAGCTGGATGACATGGAAAAGGAGAGGCAGGGGATTTTGCATCGCACAGCGAGTGAAGGATGTGCCCTTGCTGCCCCTGTCAAATCGATTTGCTGTTTTGTCAATAACCCCAGAGAATGAAGATACTCTTGGTATGTCGGAAACTGGGACTGAATCAGCAAATAGACCAGACACATCCCCTGGAGGATCTCCGAAGTTGTCCTCCATGAGAATGAAGTGTTAGGAGTGAGGACTGCCTGAGGCCTACATTGTGGCTGCGAACCCCTCTCCAAACTCACTTAACCTTAAGGTGGAGGTTCAGACCACTGATATGGCTGAAGTAAAAGGGGTGACTGCACTGCTGGACAGTGGTGCTACTGGATTGCTCATTGATGGTAATTTTGCAGCTGCCCAGAAGCTGACAAAACATTTGCTGACATGCCCAGCCCCTGTGTAAAATGTGGATGGGACTTTGAATGAGGCTGGCTCCATTTGCAGTGTGGTGGACCTCATCTTGCATTTTTGAAACCATTCAGAGCATGCAGTTTTTGCTGTCACCAACCTTGGGAAGCACAAGATGATCTTGGGTTACCCATGGCTCTGGGACCACAACCCTGAGGTGAACTGGCAAACACAGGAGGTGGTACTAAACAGGTGCCCAGCAAAGTGTCACACCTGTAGGGCGAAGGCGCATGAAGAGCAGCAAGAGGCAGTGAAGATTCGCTCCTGCTGAGCTGGACCCATCCCAGAGGTTGCAGAGGAGGGAGACGAAGAGCCACCCAATCCAGAGTTTGAGAGCTTCCGAACACTCCTGGAAGAAGGGGATCGCCTATTTGCAACAGCGTGCTCGGGGCCTGTGACCACCATCGCAGCTGCAACCACAACTGCACAACAGCTGGCGGAGAAGGCACTTTGCAGTGGCCCAGCAGAAAAGGAAGAGCTCATCCTACCCTACTTACAAGACTTCGAAGATGTCTTTGCCAAGGAATCCTTTGACTCACTACCAGAAAAACGGTCCTGGGACCATGCAATCGAGCTGGAACCTGGGTCAAAGCCATCTGCATGCAAGGTGTATCCCCTCACACCCAATGAGCAAGAGCAGCTTGATTTCTTCCTGCAGGAGAACCTGAGCACTGGTCACATTCACCCATCTAAGTCACCAATGGCTTTGCCAGTGTTCTTCATAAAGAAGAAGGGTGGTTTGCTTTGCCTGGTTCAGGATTACCGTGTGCTCAATGCAATGACTGTGAAGAACTGCTACCCGCTGCCTATCATTTCAGAGCTCATAAATCAGCTTCAGGGTGCAAAGTACTTCACCAAGCTGGATGTACAATGGGGCTACAACAATGTCCGAATAAAGGAAGGTGATGAATGGAAGGCAGCCTTTCGCACCAACCATGGACTCTTCGAACCCCTGGTTATGTTCTTTGGACTCACCAACAGCCCTGCTACCTTCCAAACCATGATGAATGACATCTTCCAGGATCTCATCATGGAGGGACATGTATGTGTGTACCTGGACAACATCCTCATCTTCACAGAAACACTGGAAGAGCATCAGCACCTCATGCAAATTGTACTTGATCATCTGCAATGGCATAAGCTCTATCTACATCCTGAAAAATGCGAATTTGAGTGAACCAAGATTAAGTACCTGGGCCTCATGGTTTCGCAGGGCAAGGCCGAGATGGACCCTGTAAAGGTCACAGGTGTGGCAGGTTGGCCAACACCCTCAAACTGCAAGGAGGTGCAAGCATTCCTTGGGTTTGCAAACTTCTACTGTAGGTTCATAAAGGGGTTTTTGGAACATGCTTGCCCCTTGTTTGAGTTGACGAAAAAGGATGTGAAATGGGTGTGGGGTGTGGCCGAACACCAGGCATTTGAGGGTCTCAAGCAGTGCTTCACATCAACACCAATCCTGTGATTCGCAGATGACAGCCTGCCTTACCAAGTAGAGGCCAACAGTTCAGATGTAGCAATGGGAGCAGTGCTTTCACAGCAGTTCCCCAAGGATGAAAAGTGGCACCCAATCGCCTTCTACTCCAAGAGCCTCAGTGCATGTGAGCAAATTTATGAGATCCATGACAAGGAGATGCTAGCTATCATTCATGCCCTCAAGGAGTGGCGACACTTCCTGGAAGGTGCAAAGCATCAAATTGAAGTGTGGAGTGACCACAAGAACCTTGAGTACTTCCGGACAGCCAAGAAGCTCAATCAGAGGCAAGCATGGTGGTTGCTTTACCTTTCACGTTTCAATTTAGAACTTCGCCACAGGCCTGGCACCAGCATGGGCAAATCAGATGCATTGTATCGCCATTCGGATCATGGTTCAGGTTTGGGTGACAACAGCAACATGATCCTCCTTTGCCCAGAGTTGTTCGCAGTTCGCACCCTGGAGGGGCTCACACTGGTGGGGGAAGAACATGGGATCGTTGGAGACATTAGAAGGCATTTGGTGAAGAAGGGGTTGAGGATGAGGTGGCTGTTGCAGTGAGGAAATTTGCAAGAGTCAGGTGGCAAATCATTGGTATCGGCTGAATGGGCTGAAAGCAAGGGGCTGCTCACCTTCTGGGGAAAGGTCTATGTCCCTGAGGTCAAGGACCTAAGGCAGTGAATTGTAGCTCAGCACCATGACACACAGGTGGCAGGGCACCCAGGACTTTGGAAGACCCTTGAGCTAGTCTCACACAACTACTTGTGGCCCCACATGTCCCGCTACATTGGCAAATACACCAAGACATGTGATCTGTGTCTGCAAACAAGGTGCAAAGACAGCTTCCTATAGGCGAACTTCATCCCATCCCAGTCCCTGAAGCATGTTGGGATGCACCCAGTGTTGATTTCATTGTGGAGCTGCCAGAGGCCCATGGGTACGACACGGTCATGAATGTAGTGGATTCACTCTTGAAATGTGCCCATTTCATACCAACCAACACCACCATCACAGCTGCAGGTGCAACATGCCTTTTCCTCCATAATGTGTGGAAGCTCCATGGTCTCCCACAAATAGTAGTTTCAGATAGGGGTGTTCAGTTTGTTTGCGAGTTCACCCGTGAGTTGTACAGGCTCTTAGGTATTCGCATCACAGCATCCACTGCTTATCACCCTCAGATGGATGGCCAGACAGAATGTGTCAACCAAGAGCTGGAACAGTATCTTCACCTCTTTGTGAATGAAAGGCAAGATGATTGGGATGACCTTCTGCCTATAGCCAAATTCCAGTACAACAACCATATCCATTCATCCTTACGCCAGACCCCATTCATGCTCAACACAGGTAGACATCCATGCATGGGCTTCGAACCACACCAAAACCCTTCGCATTTGGAACCAGTCAATGAATTCAAGGAGTGAATGGAGGAGTCATTGTCTGAAGCAAAATCGGCCATGGTGAAGTCCAAGGAAGACATGAAATGCTACTACAATCAGTGCTGTATGCCTGCACCTGTGTTTGCACCAGGAGACAAGGTGTACCTTGATGCCAGTGATATCCAGACCACTTGCCCATCGAAGAAGCTGGCACACAGGTGACTAGGGCCTTGTGTAGTTGAAAGCCAAGTTGGTTTGCATGCATACCAGCTCCGACTGCCCAAAGCCTTGAGTTGGGTGCATCCAGTCTTCCCTGTCATCAAGCTCCCTCCTGTGCAGGAGGACCCCATCCATGGTCGCCATACTTTGCCACCACCCCCACCAGTCCTGCTTGATGGCAGAGAGCACTTTGAAGTGGAAAATGTGGTGGATAGTCGCATGCGATGGGGCTGATTACAGTTCCTCATCAAGTGGAAGGGGTACAGGTATGAGGAGAACTCCTGGGAGAGTGAAGGTGAAGTCAATGCCCCTGACCTCATTTCAGACTTCTATCATTTGCACCCAGGGGCCCCCCGGCGTATCCGTGCCTCTGGAATGCTTGACTTTCAGAGGTTTCCCCCAGTTGCACCCATGGGTCTTCACATGTCAGGTCGCCACATTCTAGATGGGGGGTGATGTGAGGGGAACCTCTGTTTTCCTTGTGAAACCCTTGCAAAGTCCTTTCACCCTATGGCCCACCTGATGCAAATATTCCCATGCCCTGCTGAACCCCTGTGAAGTATTTGCGAAGTATTTTCAGCCTTGCCAAAGTCAATCCCACCAAACACCACTTTGCAACAGGCCTCTTGTCCCAGAGCTTCACAGGTCTTTCTCCCAGCGGCTTCTGAACACCTCCTTGACCATGTCTGCATTTTGGCACCCCTGTTGCTATGTGATTTGGGCTTTGAAGGTTGTGGAGTTATGATGCCCAAAGTACAGTATATAGTCATTAGCTAGTGGGCAAAGGGATCCTTCAGAGTTTTCTCTTAGGATTTCCCCTTCGCCAGGTATGCCCTTGCGTTGTATCTAGTTGTATATGACTTAGGATTTCCCCTTCACCAGTGCACCGCTTGAGTGTAGAGTGTCTGTTTAGGTTGCCCTAATAGAAAACAAGTGACAGATTCTGCCATCATTTTGGACATGGAAGTGTGATGCTGTGGGGGAGAATAAGTGTCAGAGCCTAAGACTGTGGACATAGTAGAGTGAGACTAGGTATGTGCAAGTGGATGGATGTTGGCTATTCTGCTGTTTGTCACACAAACAGTGGAATGTTCCATGCCACACACATGGCCCAGTCTTTGCAGTTAGATGAAATACCTGAGCTCCCTCCTGGCTATGAATGGTCATATGAAGTAGAATCAGCACACACAATTTTGGTGCAATCTTATGAGTCTGCCTGTCGGATACTGTGTCAGGAGGATGGTGATAAATTCCAACTTTGATACCACTCTGATCGTATCTCTAATGAGCTCATTCTAATTCTTGAAGCCTTAGAAAGCAAGGGTCTCCCGCCAGCATGGGTTACCAAATCAGCTGAGGTGCTTGGTGGCCTCCTGGTCAACCTTGAGCATGCAGCAGCTGGTGCTGATCAAGAGTATGTGACTAAAGTAAGAACTGAGATGCCTGACAATGACTTGTTTTAACTAGCAACCAAATGCACCTTGAGAAGACAACCCCAGTCAAACTGATACATACAAAATTACCTGGGCAGCCCTGTAAACACATAGATCCAAACTGGCTCAAGGAGGCCACAAAGCCCATCCATTTGATTAGTCTGAAGATTCTTGCGGTGTCCCTGGGGATTCATCACAATACACTACAAAGGAAGCTGAAGGAGGCTGGGCTGTATAAACAATTTTCATCTATTTCAGATAGGGATCTAGACACCTTACTAAAGTTGTTCAAGGTTCACCAACCAGAGTCAGGGATGTCATATATTACTGGCTTCCTGAGTCGACATGGCATACGAGTACAGGGGACTTGTATGCGGCAATCATATAAACATGTTAACACACTTGGAAGGATATTGCATCAAAATGAGAAGATACTGAGACGGGAATATGGGTCACCTCATCCCAATTTCTGTTGGCATGGTGATGGCCATCACAAACTTATACAGTGGGGATTTGTTATCCATGGCTTCATTGATGGTTATTGCCGCACGGTGAGAACTATACTTGTAATGGTGTATACACTCTAACTTACATACTCTAAATTCCAATTCCATATGTACAGGTTACTGGACTACATGCAAGTACAAATAACCAGGCCAGAACAGTATTTGACTTGTTCATGAAAGCTGTGAATGAATATGGAGCTCCCTCAAAGGTCCACGGTGACCATGGTGGTGAGAACATACAAATGGCAGTTTGGATGATAAGAATGCAGGGGCCTGGGCGATCTTCTTTTATTTGGGGCTCATAAGTCTTGATGTTCCTTACTATCTACTATTGCCTTAATAGTATATTTAGGTCCACATGGAATACATGTATAGAGCGACTATGGGTAGAAGTCAGCACCCAGTTTTGTCGCCGCTGGTGTGCTTTTTTTACACAACTTGAACATCTCCATGTCCTGGATATATCCAGGCCATCACACCTGTGGCTACTACATGATCTATTTACAGAACTGATCAACAATGACTGTGTGGCATTCCAGCAAGAATAGAACCACCATCTGCTTGCTGGCAAGAAAACCCATGGCAAAAGTCCCTTGGTAAGCAGAGTTTTAGTAAATCACTCTGTGTACTTACACAGTTTAAATCCAAAGGATCTGCACTTCCTTGGATAATTGAAGCATGGCCATTCTAGGACAGACTATTTTGAAGATGTACACCCAGACACACTGACTCAGTATCTCAGTGCATCCGGTGACCCAGTTGAACTTCCATCAAGGCACACAGGAGCTGGCCACCCACCTGATGAGCTATCTAGTTCTGGAAATTCTGACCAAGAATCTATTATATCAGATGACTCAGACTTGGACTTGGCTTCATCTGAACTTGGTGATAAGCATGAGTTCCATGCCCTGCAGAAACAAATAGCTCAAGACCTGCAATCTAATATCAACCATTGACCAGTGAAAGTGCCTCATACCACCAACCCCTTTGAGTCCCAAGAAATCTATAACTTGTTTAGGCAAACACTTGAGGAGCTCCAGCAGACTAATTTCATACCATTGCATATGGGCCTGACCAGTGGTGAATGGCCACAGCACATATATCCTACACATGTTGACCTGACCTCTGGACAACAAAGGTCAAGGAAGGTAACTGTTTATCTCCCACTTGAGATCTGGTTTTCTCATGCTGTACTGTGAGGACAGGCACTACATGTGATGAATACCATACTGTATCAACTCAATGATGAATAAATTGCAACTTGATCATGCAGTGTTAAACAATACAGCTTTCTAGGCAAGTTAATAGATATTTACTTATATTTGGCACTGGCTAACAAACACGCTATCCAATTGAATGCTTTGCTTGAGTGAATCTGTTACAAACAAACAAGTGCTTCACTTGAGTGAAAATTTATGCCCCTTCACAGACCTCAGAACCTATCACACTCCTAATACCCCTCCCTACATCTATACCCTACCACACACCCCACCATACCCCATCACATGGTTTCACCTTCCAGAGTCTGCAGATGGCGTGACCGAGAGGATGAAACTATTACATGCGACTGTCCAAGGTATGTTGCTCATCCAACCCAAAAGCCAAACAAGGCTGTTATATACTGGGACTGCAGACACTACAAGAGTTAGCACAGTGGATCAGATGGTGAGGGAAAAAAACTGAGGCTACCAGAAAGCTTGGCCTGAGGAAAGAGATTGGAAGGACCAAACATGGGTATTGTATTATCAAACTCAACATTCCAGTGTAAAATTGAATCAACTTGCCTTTAGAGAGGTCAACAGAGCAAGAAGAAAGGTACTCATGATGATATAGAGAAACAGATTGATCTTCAATCTGTGGCTGTAATAGGCAATGGCTTCACGGTGAGTGGACCACTGCTCAATGATATCATTATAACATTTAACTGAAAACAGAAACTTACCAGAAAAAAGATGAGTTGATTAAAAATATCACACCTGATGGTGAATGTGAGGACCATCTGGAAGCATGGGCACTGGCTGTTACAGGACATGAGGCTGGCGACTATTGGTTTTGGACCAAGTGGAGTAATGAGAGAATTGACCAGTGGTTGTGTGAAATATTTCCTCGTGTATTCCGCTGGCTGGATATTCGATATGATATACATACCTAAGGGTTTGGAATGGCATTGGTGACTGCTCAAGAGCTATTGGAACCATCTGAAAAAATACCATGCAGCACCCACTGGATTGGACCTGAACCATGCTAAGAGCACTCTGGGTAAGCCTTGGTCAGAATCAAAGCTATACATTGGTTAGTACCAACATTGCCCATTGAACCTAATTCTGACCTGTGTCCAGCAACCCAAAGGGGTATTCCAACCTATGTCTATGAGACATATGAGACCACTTGGGACACAACAAGGACCCCTGAAGGCATGTCAGCCAGTGATTCAGATTCTGCATCAGAGTACCAAGGTGAAGATGAAATCATAGGAAAAGGGAAAGGGAAAGGTACATATAGTACCATGAGGACAGGGTGTTGTGACTGACAGATATCTGTTAGGTCATGCTGAGAAGAGATCAGCTGGTATGTAATCTGAACACTTCTGCCTCATACATCCTAACAAAACATGGTTGGCTGTTGGATGTAGGAAAAGCAAACCTTGATGATGACAGGATGAAGAAGAAGCAGAAGTCAACAGACACTGGTACCTACCACCGTTGCCCTCACAGTTACTGCTCACTAACCCCATATACAAACAGACCCTATTGATGCTATCAGTGACTCTGACGAGAAAAGTTTCAAGTTGCATGGATCACGAGGTATATTCACAAAAATATCTCAGCTTAATTTGTTGATACATCTCCCTTTGTAAAGAATTCAGGTTCACCAATCTCAAACTGGACACCACCCATCCCTTGGGCATCATCATCATCGACACTGGCAGCAGCACCTGTACTTGCACCTATGAGGGTTGGACCGGTTACTCAGTCACAAGTTGCAAAAGGAACCCCAGGAACATTGAAACAGCAGCCAGCCAGGGATTTGGGGTATGAGTCTCAATCCAAACCCATGAATCCATGGCTAGCATGACAGGCATCCAACATCAATGCTACACAACATGTAAGACAGTATTCATTTACATACATCTTAATCAACATCTATTCTTGGATGTGAGAACTAATCTCCTCTTTATTAATGCCTTCCCTAGCAGCTACACCCTCATAACTTCTATTAATACTTGCTCCTCCATATTACACACTCTTTTGGTACAAAGCCTGTTTTCTTTTATAGTACTGTTTTGGAACCCTTCAAGACTTTGGTGTTATTGCTAACGCCACAATCTATCAGAATGTGTCGTTTACAAGACTAATGGAGTATTAACCACTGCTGTAGCACAACTCCGGAAATAATTTAATATTTCTACCTTGGTCGAAATCCGTGTAAAAACTA
This sequence comes from Ramaria cf. rubripermanens, assembly GCA_003316465.1. NCBI lineage: Eukaryota > Fungi > Basidiomycota > Agaricomycetes > Gomphales > Gomphaceae > Ramaria > Ramaria cf. rubripermanens. The sequence continues at coordinate 18,009 of QFFB01001653.1, forward strand.
GTCCAAGTTAATACAACTGGAAGACGATGCATTTTTTAGCAGCAATGAATGATAAACCAAGGTTCATAGGTTCTAGGACACTATTGGGGTCCAAGTGTATTCCGAATTGAGGGGAATGTGCTTGATAGGGGAGTTTGTAGATGGATTAACCCGATGATCTGTCAATGCACCACAATAAACGAGCGACAGTATATGAGGTGGCTTTTGCAAGTGACTCGACTTGACTTGTGAAAGTCACTGAACAGGAAAATTGACTGAACAGTTCATCTCGGGTATTGGGATGCTAATTGGCAAGAAAATTGATTGTCAACCTCACCCTGTAGAATTTCACCCGGCAGGTTAGGCTAGGTGGCTAAGTAGAAAAGCAACTACTTAACTGAGAATCAGTACAGTAAAGCAACTGTAAGACCCTAGCTGGGGTTAGCAGCTTAGTAAGATAGACAAATTGTGGATAGAAGAAGCTAGATTGCTTAGATCAGTTGGAATGCTGATCTGAGGGGGCAGGATGGCCTCCTTATATATTGTATGTTACACAGGATTACATAAAATGGGGTTCTTCTATCTATTAGGCAAGTGATGTCATTTGTAACTGTTTGCACAATCCAGTGCCACCCTGTAACTATAGTGGCTTGTTTGTGCAGGGGAAAGTAAGAATAGATAACCAATCATCTCCTCTGGTTTGCACAGCCCTGCACAGCCTTGCACTGCTTTGCACAGCCTGGGTCAGCCCCATGACCATGGTGTCTTGGTTGTGGAGGTCCCATGACCATGACATCATGGTTGTGGCTTATTTGGTCCCAGGATCTGGCCAATGGTTGCAGCAGAATAGAGACCCTCTTTCTGGGCTTTGTACAGCTTTGTGCAGCTTTGTATGGTTATATATAGCCTGGCACTGCCCTGCATAGCCTTGGTTGCTGGGCAGGCTGGCTATCTCGGAGATGTGGTTTATTTTTGCATTCTTGACTCTGGGATCGCCGTTCGAGGCTTCGTCCGGGCGGAGTTTGAATTCGGATCCGGTTCGAAGGGTCTGCCCGGGCGGAGTTCTAATTTTGAAGCACCGAAACAGAGTTATGGGTGCTGGTGGGTCCATGGCTCTGCAGTGCACAGAGTGAGGCCTTTTTGAGCCAGAGAAGTCGAAATAAATGTCGAAAAAATGCCTAAAAATTAAGGGATGTTTGAACAATAGTTTCCCTCTCCAACAGCTCCATGTATTTGCTACTGGAAAAAGGAAAACCCGGTTTTACATGGTTTTTAATACTTTTTTCGAGATTTTCTTCCTACTAAAATGATTCCCACACAAGTACTTACATCAGTTGCTCCTTTCTCTCAATAGTGCACTTTTTCGATGGTGCAGTATGACATGGAATAATATGATGTGGAACATTATGGCGGTCTGTTTGCACAAAAATGCAGCATGCACGCCCTAATGGTTTCGTGCACTGTGAATTAGTTTGAGCATTACTGTATGGCGGTTGGTTTGCATAACAATTATAATGTGCAGACCAAAGTGAAAAAAATACCTGTTGGCGCAGGCTTGTGTGAAAGTGTGCAATTTCACAAAATGTGTTATGTGTGCATGGTAATGCTTGAGCAGAGTCTGAGGGCTATCATGTGACCACACCCTCTTATAAACAGTGATTTACAGCCTCAGGACACATAAAAATATAGATTTTTTTTGCTAATATGATGGATGCAACATATTTAAATGATTCTATGATATTTATAGGGTCCTAAATGAGAGTCTGGTTACCTCAGATTTCAAATTTCAAGTCACTGATTGCATGCAACTCTGAAGGATGAGTAACACATTCCCAGGGTGAACTCTGAAGGTCATGTGATGTATCTATGAGCACCTATGCTGTGTCACTATTTCCCAGGCTGAGTTACAGTGAACTCCAGAGGTCATGTGATGTGTCTACAAGCACACATTCGGTGTTCTGTTCTGATTTCACCATAACTCAGCCTGGGAACGTGTTACTCATCCTTTGGAGTTGCATGCAATCGGCGACTCGAAAGTTGAAATCTGGAGTAGCTAGACTCTCATGTAGCACCCTATAAGACTCATATTATAATTGAATTATGTTGCATCCATTATATTAACCAAAAAAAAAAAATTCTGTGTCCTGAGGCTAGTAAATCCTTTTTATGATGGAGGAAGGTCACGTGACATATGTGAGACTGTATCACCATGCTAAAGATGCACTAACAGGAATAATACCTATTAGCCTGCACGCAATGGTCCTTCTACCCGGACGGTCTATAATGCAGTCGTTCATGGGCAAAGAGACTACAACTGTGGGTTGACTGGTATGGAGAATGAGTCGTACAACCTGTTCTTCTGGGATATAACGCAGGTGACTTCTTGTGATGATGACCTGGCTTCGTGTGACTGATGATGTAGGACTTGTGACGTGTGACTTGTGACGTATGCGCGGCTATGTCCTGTGACAAAGCTTCAACTTGGTGCCATAAACTTGGGACTTGACTTGGACTTGAGCGTAAGACTTAAGAGAGACTTGATTTGAGAACTGAACTTGACTTGTTATTGTACAGGGAGAGTGAGCCCTTATATACACATCCCCAAGCTACAATGATGTCATGCACTGCGATGGGTTGAGTCATATGATGAGCAAGCAGGTCTGAGTCAGGATGAGTCACAGCGAGAACACAAAACACAAAAGGGGAAACAAGGGAGAAATTACAATAGCGAAAGTAAGCAAGAACGTGTCAGATAGGGGTAAAGTATGGCAAATGAGTAATAAAAGATCCAAAAATAGAACAAGCATGAGTCATGACAAGAAAAGACTAACTAAAATAGAAACAAGGTGAGTCATTCTGGAACGAAGTGGGTCATAACAAGAACACTATAAATATGCACCAATTGTAGTCATACAAATTGTCCACCTTCTCCGAGATGAGTCATGGTATTAGTTGGCACAATTGAGTCATAAGAATGAGGGTGATGAATCAGCAACAGAAGTGGCTCCTAAACTTCTCCTTGATCCACTCCCATGATAGAACGTGAGGGGGAGACAGTTGTATACGGTCTTGAGGAGTTCTATGTTGAAGGTTGAGACAGATCAACGTGGGAGGGTTTGTTGGGTAAGGAGCCCGAAACTCTGCCTCGTATTCTTCCCTTCCTTCATTGCGAACGACCTTTCCCGTGTATCCAAGGAATGAAACAGCTGTGTATCGTCTTGGAAAAACACAGAATCTCCAATGGCATACGATTTCGGAATATAGGGATGTGACTTCTTCGTTGAGAGCCATGCTGCTTTAGGAGACTGGGGGTAAAGCATGTGATGAAGCTCGGTGTGTCTTCGAATATCTTCTGAATCAAGTGACCATCATGATAGTGAAGGCGATGCTGGAGATTCAAAGGTCTGAAGGGGAATAAGGTCTGAAGCTGTGCTGGTGATCGGCATGGGGATAACAATGAACTGATAATTGATGGGGTATGGCTGAGTCATCCAGCTGGGCTGAACTGAGATGATGGAATAAGCTGAGATGAAATAGACGCGTGTAGAGCTTGGAGTTTTTAAAGACCCTGTGGAGTTGGAAGTCTTTAGATACATGTCGTTCGATTTTCCTTCAGCACATGGGAGTGTGTGCAGTGGAATGGCATGCATGCATTTTTGTGAAATTGCTTTCTTTCACACAAGCCCGCACCAACAGGTGTTTTTTCACTTGGGCGCAGGTGCATTATATTTTTTTTGCAAACCAACCACCATACTTTCGCACCTTCATAGTCTGCACACACACACACTTTATTATTTGCACACACCGTTATGATTCAGGCATGGTATGTACCTTGCATTTAGACCACCATGATATCTTGAATGGGCTGAACATGCTACATGCGCAAACCTGAACACACGCGCGCAGACCGTAAAGGTGCAAACCTGAACACACGTGTGCAGACCATAAGGTGCAAACCTGAACACATGTGTGCAGACCATAAAGGTGCAAACCTGAACACGCGTGCACAGACCGTAAAGGTGCAAACCTGAACACATGCGCACAGACCATAAAGGTGCAAAAGCACAAAAACCTAAAAGTTTTTTGAAAAATCTTTCTGGAAAATTGTGAGTTGTGAGTGCCTGCTATAATGTCCAGAAAACTGTTTTAGAATACATAAAGGTAGAATGTATGTGTAAATGCTTAAAAAAATAAAAGTGCATATTCCGCATCATAATGTTGAGTTGACGTTGGTTGATCGGCTCTCAGCTCTTTGCAAGACCTAAGGCATGCACTTTTTTGATTTGAAAAAAAAACACCCAACATTGTAAGTTCAATTCTGAGCTCAATTCTCCTTCAAATCATATGATTTCTAGATACAATCATTCCATTAAAAATAAGCTATCAGGTGTATATGTTTATTCACACTACTGAACACTTTTTAAAAATATGTGTTTTTTCAAAAGTGTTCAGTAGTGCAAATAAACATACATGGCTGATAGCTTATTTTTCATGGAATGATTGTATCTAAAAATCATATGATTTGAAGGAGAATTGAGCTCAGAATTGAACTTACAATGTTGGGTGTTTTTTCAAATCAAAAAAGTGCATGCCTTAGGTCTTGCAAAGAGCTGTAATGGTGAGATGAATTCCACTAGCTGATGTGAGTTAACCAAGTTTTCAACTAACTGGGTTTAACTGCTCAGACCTCCAGGAAGGGTACCTTCCCTGACTGATCCTTTCGGAGATGTACTCACTCTCCATGAATTATACTTATTCGGTGTGCTGCAATCGAGTACGTGAGCGTACAATACACTGGATATTACATTCTTCCAAACATCGAGCCTCCATGAGTTATGTCATTAATATAGTAAGCTGGAAAAGGTGGACCGGGAACTATTCAGCGTTATAAGTTCTGATCATGGCGGGAAGAGGGTATCTGACGCCTTATGGGATTGCGCAAAGACGACTGCGTAGAATCCCCGAGACCAATGGGTTGTTCTCTGCTCCGTTGCCCAGGTGGAAACTTGAACACGGGTCTAAGCATTCTGGTTAACCAAGGAAGATGATACTTGCTGTTTCGCCAAATCATCATCCTCCATGTCGACGATGCATCGTTGAATATAACCCAAGTACTCGTCGTAATCCTTCTTTGAGTCGGGGGCAGATAGAGATTGTTCGAGAGCCTGACAACGGACATGGAAGAAATTCCATAGATTGATAGCAAGG
>QFFB01001655.1:3348-21618 GCA_003316465.1 Ramaria cf. rubripermanens
CCGTACCGGGATCATACCGTACCAGGATCATACCATACCATACTGGGATCATACTGTACTGGGATCAGTATTGTACCCAGATTAGTACTCTATCCCCAGATCACATCCTCAGATCAGTGCCATCCTCACATTACCACATCTTTTTCCTTTTTCACCCTCACACAGCCATTTTATTTATGTCCTACCTGAAAGGGTGTCAGGAGGGTGGCTGGTGGAGGGTAGTTGAGGGAAGTTGGGTGGTAGCCTGGGCTGGGCACTGAACCAGTGGAGCGGCCTGGCTATAGCCTTGGAGCTCGCTGACCTAAAACCTGACCTAAACATTTGACATAAGCAGCGCCCACAACCCACCTAGGCCGTTTATATATTAGATTCTTACAGATGTCTTTGAGACCAGGTGCCCATACATCATGTTATCAGACTCAGTCAACCACTATGGTGTCCTGTAGCGGCGCTATGGCACCCATCCCCGACTCCACTTGTTTCTTAATGAATGTAAAGATGAATGTAAAGATGAATATAATGACCACAGAAGCTGTACATTGTGGTTTTATTGGTATGGAGATACAAGGAACTGCAAAGAGCATGTCAAACATATTTCCTTGCTGTAATCCACTGCTCACTTCCTTATGCGACATGTGCCACATTTCAATCTTAATGGTTGAGTTACTGCTACCTGCTTTAACGGAGGCCTCCACACCACATAAGACCTAGCCTCACTGTGAGATAAATCAACAATGCATGCGAATAGGAGAGTAAAGGAGTGTGAAGAACATCATTGGACACAGAAAGGGCAGCGGGAAAAGCAAGGGACAGAGCAGGGGGAGGCGAAGAGGAAAACAGAGACAAGGACAAGGACATGACCAAGAAGGAAGGAAGTAGCAAACAATACGACCCAGCACAAAAAAAAAAAAAACACAAAACGATGCCCCTAAAGACGGAGTACGACCGTTAGCAAATGAGTGAGAACAGCAACGCCCAAAGAGAAAATGTACATAAGGAATCAACGAGACATGAAAAGGTATGGCAGTCGAAATGCACAATTATTATTACGTGCCCGCGCCCAAGTGAAAAAACACCTGTTGGCATGGGCTTGTGTGAAAGCGCATGATTTCACAAAAATGCATGCGCGCGGTGATACAATCTCACATATGTCATGTGACCTGCCTCCATCATAAAAATGATTTACTAGCCTCAAGACACATAGAAATATATATATTTTTGCTAATATGATGGATGCAACCTAGTTCAATTACTATATGAGGTTTACAGGGTGCTACATGAGAGTCTAGCTACCCCAGATTTCAACTTTTGAGTTGTCGATTGCATGCAACTCTGAAGGATGAGTCACGCATTCCCAGGCTGAGCTATGGCAACCATGTGACGCGTCTATGAGCACCCATGCTCTGTCACTATTTCCCAGGCTGAGTTACAGTGAAATCCGAAAAGAAAGTCCAAATGGGTGCTTGTGGACACATCACATGACCTCTGGATTTCACTGCAAATCTGCCTGGGAAATAGTGACACAGCAATGGGTGCTCATAGACACATCACATGACCTCCAGGGGTTGCTCAGCCAGGGAATGCATGACTCATCCTTTGGAGTTGCATGCAATCGATGACTCAAAAGTTGAAATATGGGGTAGCTAGACTCTCATGTAGCACCCTGTAAACCTTATATAGTAATTGAACTAGGTTGCATCCATCATATTAGCAAAAAATAATAATACTTCTATGTGTCTTGAGGCTAGTAAATCATTTTTACGACAGAGGCAGGTCACGTGACATATGTGAGACTGTATCACCGCGTGTGGGAGTGTGTGCAGTGGAATCGCACACATGCATTTTTGTGAAATCGCACGCTTTCACACAAGCCTGTGCCAACAGGTGTTTTTTCACTTGGGCGTGGGCACGTAATAATAATTGTGCATTTTGACCACCATAATATACAACTTACTGTCCTGCCACCCTTTGCTTTTACTTCCCTTAGCATTCATAAAGTCATAGCCATCCGGTGTTTGATGATAAAGTTCTAATCTTGACCGGCTGGCTTTGAGAAGGCGCCAAGGATATTTGTACTCAGGTACATCTGGCATCAAGTTAATTTGTTCGAATGGGACTGGTAATGTTGCCTGGAGCCATAGATCAAGCTGAGCCGTATCCACTCATTGCCAAATCGGTAGCGACCCTTGGAACCAACTACTGCAAATCCCAGCTTCACAAGTTCGTCAAACTGCTAAGGTGTCAGTTCATAGTTGTACTTCAAGGTACTGTCCTCCTGAAAGATACAGGAGGGTGAGACAGATAATGAGAATGTGAGAAACACACATACATTCAGTCCATAGGGCAGTATGGCCATCTTCCAGATATTGGTAGTAAAGGCATCTTTCCCGCCATTTCCCTTCTTACCCTTTACTAATAGGAGCTTTGTAGCTGTACCTTTCCCTTTTCCCTATAATAAACTTGCAGTTGAGTACTGCAAAGGCCCGGTGAGGACACAAATAGGTGGGCTTACCCTTGGACTCAACTCCTCGTCTGACTGAAATGTCCTCTTCAGACCTAAAACCGCCTCCATTCTTGCTTCATCTTCAGTCGTCTTTGGCAGCGTACATCGCTCAGTTGAGTTACTGCTGCTACCACTCCCTGATGCCTGTGCATTGTGATGGTATGTTGACAAGATGGCGTCCATTTTTGCTACAGTCAGCTGACTGGGCAGTGGAGGTGCAATAACACTGATATGCCAGGTGATACAGTGTATGCAACCATCACAGTGTTACTTCCTGGTTGCTGGGTGCTGCCTTTGGTATGAAGGTTAGGCAGCGGCATTTCATCTCAGACTCGTCAGTCACCAATATATGAGAGCATTTAGAAAAAACAGGAGCCATTAAGAGTGTGTACTAAGGGCTGGATGAGTAGGTTATAGCAGGAGAAAGAAAACCGAGTGCTTGAACAAGCTTTTAACAACGTGAAACTGTGAAAAAATTTTATACTGTCACTCACTTGATGTGAATGCCAAGTTGCTAGTAGAATGTGAATGCCGAGTCACTAGTAGAACATAAAGCACCGTATTTATTCTATAGTACAGTACCTAAAGAATGCTACTAGCTGAGTCATTCTGTCAGTGCCTGCATAGCATATACAGCATGGACCCATGCAATAGCATGTGGCTTCCATATCACTAAAGGCAAGTCAACCATTACCTCCTTCTTGTGACCAAGTCTAATCCGCTCCACTACTGGATACTCTCCCTCATCCAATTCCGATCCCCTAATGCCATACCCTGCTGGAATCAGGCCACTTGATCGAAGCTCATGTAATGCTGCATCAAATAGTTGCAGGTGTATCGGTTCAACAAATGGACATCATGGAACTTTAACTGGTTTGTGATGGATGTTGGCATGAATATGGGAGGAAATGGTTTTCTGTAATATGTTCTCTTCTGAATCTGTGGCATCAGACCCATCATTGGACCCTCCTGTGATGTCAGTTGAATCTGAATCCCATTCATTATCTTCATCTAATGGATGTCCAGCACCTGTTTGATGTGGTTTCCGATGAGCCAGGCTGCCAAGGACACCATGATAGTGCTGCAAAAGGTCTGGATGTACTGCTTCCAAATTGTCAACTGCTGTTCTGTAAATAGCCTCATTGACAAAGTGCAAGCCCTATGTAACTTCAGTACGTGTCAATTCAAAGGTCATAATTGGAATAGCTACCAGAGGGCTCTCGTTACCATGAGTAGATAATGGATGTAAGTTCCATTCTTGCGCAAAGGCAGCACAATCCACATTAATGAGGTCTAGGAATAAGTGCTGTAATAGCCAAAGATGGTGTGGGTTGTCACGGTCTAAACAATGGAGTCTCTCAAGTTGGATGAAAAAACCTTGCCACTGGCAAACAAATTGATTGGCGACCTCAACCCACAGTCGTTCTATTCAGGTGTTATGTGTAGATCTCATTCTTGTCTTGTGTCAGACAAAATGATACTAGAATAAAGGAGAATACTTACGACCCCCATAAGAAGGAGCCACGTCCAGCACCTTTATGCATTATCATCCACACTGCTGCATCAATATTTTCTCCCCCTCGGCCACCGTGAACATGCAAAGGACATCCAAATTTTTGAATGCTGTCTAAGAAAAGGTCAAGAACCGTTGCAGCACAGTTGTTTGTGCTTGCCCAAAGGCCAATAATCTGCAAAATGACATGTGAGTACATGATTTCAAAAGTAATGGCGCACTTACAACATGATCATGTCCATCGATCATCCTATGAATTACAAACCCCCACAGTATAAGTTTGTGGTGGCCATCGATATGCAGAACAGCACCAGAATGATGTGAAATATATTTACAATGCAAGATGGTGTCTTGGTGCCTCAGTGCACAGCCCAAACTATCAATATGCTTCAGAGAATCCTGCACACGGTCCTGCTGTATTTTCAGGGTATGACGTCAAAGGAACCCAGTTGCATATCAAAGGCTGGAACTGCGATGAAGACATTTGTACAGCTTGAGGACCCAGTCAAGATCGGCATCTGTGATCTTAGTAAAATTTCCATCTAGTCCCAGGTTTCGAAGCTTGTAGCAGAGGGTGTTTCAATGAATCCCCAAGATTGAAGCAAGATCATTTTGAGTGAGATGACGGTTTGCTAAGACAGCACACCAAAGCCAATTGGTGTTGATTTTCTTCTCCAGCTGCCCAACTTTCCCAGTGTGATGTGTAGTAATCAAAACCTGCTTGGATCACTTAATATCCTTAATACATAAAGAAGTATGCTGTTAGAGACCAATATTATCCAAATTAATGTGTATGCTTACCTATTTTCCACAGCTTCAAGAGCGGCCCGCAAAGCTACTGAGAGCTTTCCCATAGTGTGAGCAGCATTTTCAAGCCAATTAACTGGAATATCCTCAGTGGACAATGCAATGAATAGTAATAGTGGGAAGATACAATGTTAAAGTCGGTTGAGATGGAATTGGAGGCGCAGTGGATCATGGTCATCTTGGCGCAGAAACTTTAATGAACTGTTGACAGTCTCTGAAATAAGTTGGTATGCTTGAAAAATGTTGTGGTTTGGAGGCCCTGGACCATGAAGAAGTGGGAACATTGCTGGTAAGGCCATGAAGATGTCGTGTGCAGAGAACTTCAGACTTTCAATACCTTCGCTTATCACATCAATGGAGTTGGCTCCCACCCGCCATGAGAAATTCTACTGGCGGGATGGGTCTACTATTTTCTTGGTAAGTATATATATTTTTATCCCTGTCCCACTTCACTAACACACTATAGGTTGGAAACAAGCTTTATAAACTTCATATGTCACTCCTAGAACTGCATTCCATTGTATTCAAGGATATGGTTGCAATGCCAGCTGCTGCTACTACCAATGCATATGACTTGGAAAGTGAGGGACTTACTGATGAACATCCAATAATAATAGGTAATCCTTTTACAGTAGGGAAATTGGACAATCTATTGGGCTGGTTTCACCGGTAATTGGTTTATTTTCAAAATCTTTCTAGATCTAATTAGTCAGAGTCAGAATTGGACCACCAGCCCCTTCTGTAGCTGCTCTCACTGATATATTAGAGCTTGCCACCTTTCTGGAATGGGACGGTGCATGGGGCTTTGCTATCCAGGCCTTATCTTCATCTATGATGGGTTTGACACTGGCACATAAGCTATCTTTAGCTATCAGTTACTGGATCCATGACTGGATCAAACCAGCATTCTGAGTACTAATGGACACACCAACCCATAAGTTTACCGTGGATGATGCATTGCTACTCGGTCAACATATCATAATGTTGATAATGACCACTCAGGCTGCAATTCACAACCACAGACTACTTGTTGCGTACAACCTGCTCAAGCTACATCATCATGATACTGCCTGCCCAAACCCATTGACCACCTGTCAATGTAACTGGGAGTCCACCTGGTGGGACGGACTCGCCCATCACTACCTACATCCGGATTTCCCATGCTCACCCCAGGACATTCTCCTGAAACTTGAAAAGACGCCAGTCATGGGTGTGACTACAGAATGCTGACTGCAAGGGATCAAACTCATCAAGAACCAACGTGTTTTTGACTGAGAGGATGACATGAAGGAAGAAGCACTTATGAAAGTCAAGGCTCTTGAGGGGACAAAGGTCAAGTCACCTTGGTGAACTTGTCTGGCTCGGTTTTTCTTGACAAGTTTGTAGTCCTTATTGTTGTACTAGGAGTGGGCTACACATCACAAACTAATTAAAATATCCATTGCTATCACTAAGACATTTCACTTTTATTAAGTTGTGACTAAAGTACATCGCACGTGAGCTAAACTGTGCATGCACGTAGATATATCCGGCAGGGTGCGAACACTGAAATACCTGGAATGGTGTGGGTGTGTCATAATACTTGTGCAAACCGACCGTCATAGGACCGCAGATGGAACGCGAGTATTTAAAGCAGGGTCGGGCATCAGGGATGGGCAGGTACCAGGCAGAGATGGGAAAAAAACAACTATGCGCTCAAAAAGCTGACTAAGAATCGTAATCCATAAAGGCACATGCATATCCAAGACACATCTTGTCCACAGAACCCTCCCCTCCTTTCAGTCAGAGTTGGGGAAGCAACTAGACCACTTATCTATGGTACCATGAACTGAGTGATATTGATAACTACCAAAATACAGGGCTATTATCCAGGGACAAGAAGTATCCGTGCAGGAACACTGCTTATCCAAGTGAATTGTGTCAATAGAAATGCTCCCTCCTATGGACTGAGTGATATTGATAAGCATATTATGAGGCAAAAAAGGGACCAGATCATATTGATAAGCATATTATGAGAGAACTAAGGGACCTGATCATAATATTGAGAAGATACCAAGACAGAAACCTCCCTCTTTTGAGTATTGATAAGTGTGTTATATCATATTCAGGATAAGATACCAAATTACATAACATTATCCAGGCACAACAACTATCGGTGCAGGAACACTGCATATCCAAATGAGGTTCGTTCGACAGAACCCTCCCTCCTTTCAGTCGGAGTCGGGGATGGTATGGGATAAGCCCAAGTACTGGGACAGGTCGTCCATGGACTTGACGCGGTGCTATGATGGGGGAGCACATACAGTTCGACAACCTCACGGTTGTCAGATAATTAAAGGTTCAAATACTGCCGGTAGAACCCAGGGCAGCTGGCCACCACGCAAACTCGTGGCCTTTTTATGCTATCTAGCACTCATGGACCATGGGGTTGGTGCTTGAGACAGGCAAAATCTCAATTGTTCTTGGACCGTCTTCGTGTGTACGTAGATAGCTATGGATACTCTCACAACAGATGGTTCCACCCGGTGCAAGGTCTGCCAGCCGGTGATACGACCACAACCACATTGGTCATTCACTAATTAGAAGTGAGCCAATGCTTGCTGAGGAGTAATTATCAGCTGGAGATTGGCTATATTCCGATTCTATTACTGATATGCCGGGATGTTTGATTGCTACTTAAAAACGGAGCAGAAGTGAACACACGTGGCTGTATGGCTGTTCATTGCAGGTGGGCCGCGCCAACAAGTCACGGTGCGGTTGTTCGGTTGTTAGTCGAGAATGGAGCAACACTGAAAGCACACGGCGTATTTTTAAGAATCTGGTAGTGCGCCCTAGTCAGTGATGATACGAGGTCACGACAGTCGTTCGGATGCTGCTTGAGAACGGAGTCGACGCTAATAATGAAGGAGGCTTGGATAGTGATGCGCTGATCATGGCTGCGTCTCGGAGGCACGAGGCGACCGTTTGATTGCCGCTGAAGAACGGAGATGTTCACGTCCAAGGACAGTCGGGGAATGCGCTGCAGGCGACGGCGAAGGGGGGGTTGGATGTGATTGTTCTGATGTTGATAAACCACAGAGCAGTTGTGACTGCCCAGGAAAGACATAATGGCAGTGCGCCGCAGGCGGCGGTGTAGGACCCAATGCGATCCTTCAATTGTCGCTAGAGCAGGGAGCATACGTGAACAGAGGCTTTGGAGTGCGTTGCATGTGGTGTCGCCGCCAAGTCTTGATATCATGGTTGGAGTATTGCTGAATCACGGAGCAGGCGTGAACGATGGGGGGGGGGGGGACGGTTTGAAAGCTATTTAGCAACGCGCTACAAGCAGCGGCGTTCTAGGGTTATCATCTGATTATTTGACTGCTGCTGGCGCTCGGAGCAGACGTAATTGCACACGAAGGCGCATATGGGGGTGAGTTGCAAGAGTGACCACGTGCATTGATGGTTGCCCTGCTTCTAGCTCATGGCAGGCTGCCAGTAGAATATACGGCGACAGACAGTAAGCATGCTGGTCCAGGCACATAATTTCTATGATCGAATGTTACTTGGGTCCATGGGCGAAATGATTCTTCATCACGAAAATCATAAGTCTGCTAGAAGCTGTAAGCTCGGAGAAGAAGTTCAATCGATGCATACGCATTTATCGCTACATGGTTCGTCTCCAAGATTTGCAGACCCGCAAGGCGACATTTCAGCTCCGGATGGCGTACATATGTCGCCTCCGTGCGTGACACAATAGAATAAATAACCGTACCCATAAAATATGTACCCCCTGAATTGATCTCCAGGAATGCCGGAATGAAACGCACAAATAAGCCAGGCTTGCCAGGGGAAAGTCGAACATATATCACAAAATGATTCGGCAGTTATGATATCTCGCAGTATTTTGCCAGGAATCATTGTGCACGGTCGTAGCCAATTTAAATTAGAACTTGAAGAACAGGTCGCGTGTGTCGCGTGAGCGGTGATCTCATGCTCCCAAGGCCCCCGTGTCAATCTATCACAGGGGGTTTGCATCCGACAAAAAAATTACTTCCACCACTCTGATGCCATCTTTGTTAGTCACCAATTGGTGTGTAGGTATTATATACAAGGCCCCTTGGCCCAATCCTTCTGAGTGACATCATGCAGATAAAAGGTGGTTTTCCATTGTAGTTTTGCTGATCCTTTCTGCATTTCTATCAAATCTTTGGAGATCAGTAGTAGGTGGTGATGTCAAAGCCATGAAGGAATCTTAACCTCCTTTCTTCTGATACTCTTGAAATCACAACTTAACTGTTTACTTGGTTGAGTTTGCTATTAGGTACTGGCCCCAGGTCTGCAATGAGGTAGGGTATGGTTTGACCTTGGGCCTTATAGTCCATAATAATATATGCAGGTGTAATGACCAACTGAATGTGGTGAATGGTTTCTCTTTTTTTCCACTTGCAGTCTTGATTTTGAAGCCTCCATCTTTCATCTCCACCTCAAAACACACTGGTTAACGACACTGATTATCATCCACCTGAAACCAAACCAGACAGAGAATTCGTGTTTTGCCTGATTTTTGCCCGAACAGCAAGGCACCACAAGCCATCCATAAAGTATCCGCAGCCCACCACCCCTCTCTCTTTGGCATTCCTTTCTAACATGCGACCTTTTTATATGTACCATATACCTCATTTATTGCCTCCAGCTCTAAGGGCATGTGGATGGAGGTGAGGCCTACATTCACACTTTTCTTGGACCCTCCGATTAGCCTGATATGATTTGCTGCAGACACTTTGCAACTACAGTAACACGGGGCACTTAATTTAAGTACATTATGCACCGGAATATCAGTGCTGGAGTTGCAGAATTTAAGTGCTCACGTACCAGATCATAAGTGCTCCGGTGGATTGGAGTGACACTGAAATAAAGTAGAGACAATGGTCCTTTCAGAAACATTTTACACCAATTTTCCATGTTTAATTAAAACTGCAGTTATAAAACACCGATAAAACAGTACTTTATAGTACTGAAATGATGTTCAGAAATACATGAAAAAGGAACGGAAATGGAAAACAGCATGGAATAGACGAGTGCGCAATAGCTAGCAGGACTGACACCAAAAAGGCAAATGGGAGAGGAGCCGACTTTGAATACAGGAACATGAAAGAGCAACAGCAGACACAAAGCAATGAGAGAATGAGCTGGTCAGGCATGTGAATGATGAAACTCTAGGTAGACAGTTGAGGCAAGTTGAGAGCGGACACATGCGAGTGGGATTACAGTGGAAACCACTGGTAGTATGAGACTGTGAGTGAGTGCCAATATTTAAGAGATCTGTGGATTGCATTGTCAGTTGCAAGTAAACAATGAGAGAAAAAAGTACTCTATGCAACAATATTTTGAATAAGATAGCTATAATATCAGGGGTGGTCACCGCAAGTCCTGGCAGACAGAACGGGCTATGTAGCAAATATGAGTGATCTGTAGCGATGCATGAGCCAGGACACACCTGGCGTTTGGATTTTCTTGCTCTGCTTCCAGAGGCTGTGGATGAAGATGCTACAATTGGACCAACCTATTGTGGTTCAGATGAGTGAAAATATTGTGGGAGCATGCTGAACATACCTTTGCGGCCTTTGTTTTCTTAGCGGCCTGCCATTCATGAGTCAGCAGCAGGGCATACCACAAACAGTCTTGAATGCTTCCAGCCCACCAAGGGCAAGGAAAAGGTCATTGTAGCTTAGTATAGTGGTTTCATTAGACAGTGAAATAGACGTACCATCAAGATGGATTCAAGGGTCTTATAGTGTTTAGACTAGGCTATCAGCAGTGAAAGTACTAATAAGGATAAATAAAATCACCAGGCCAGGGCCCTTGTCATTGGTAGCTTCAACGGGCCTCTTCCTCTTCATGCCAGTGCTGGGTTGTTTAACTCCAATGCATATTCAGACGGGGGTGGAGTAAGTTTATCCTCAGAAGCAAAGCAAGTGTCCTTGGTTTTTTTTGACTTACGTGTGGTGCCATAGGAATGCAAACTGCTGGCAGCCTCGGTTCTAGAAGCATCAGCCAATGCTGTGTCATATGTAGTTGAGTATATGCATGGCAACAGTTGATGAAAGTGTGACTTACATTGAGGGAGAGACTGATATACACTGTTTGGATCAAGGCCCTGTGTGATCATTGACTTGAATAGCTCTTTGATATGTATAATTGAGGCTATTGAGTGGGAAGGATGAGGACATCAAATGGCAACTTACTCTGCATTTGCTTAGTTGCACACTCCATTATCTAAGTTATGACACATTGGCCGAGTTCAAGGTTAATGATCGTAGTTTTGAGGGCGGTTTATGGTTTGTGATGGTGGGAGGAAGAAAGGAGTTGCAATTTGTCAAGTTGTCAGAACTGTCCACACTGGGTATAAGATCCCAATGCTGAAAGACCCTGCACTAAAAAGGGTGCCTGTCTTTGTTGGTCACAGAGGATAGGAGATAGAGAGTAGAGATGGGACAAGTCTGAAGTAGACAAGCCTCGAAGAAAAGTATTGAGAGAAGAGAGTTGAGGTGAGCAAGGTATCCTCAAGTGCTTAAGGGCACAGGAGATAGTGTAACATATATGATAACCAAACTAGCGAAATACATGAAGCAAGCTCACTATTTAACTACTTGGGAGAATGGGGGTGAGTCAGAATGAGTCAGGGTGAGTCAGAATGAGTCGGGGTGAGTCAGAATGAGTCGGGGTGAGTCAGAATGAGCCAGGGTGAGTCAGAATGAGCCAGGGTGAGTCAGAATGAGTCAAAACAGTCAGAATGAGTCAAAACAGTCAGAATGAGTCAAAACAGTCAGAATGAGTCAAAACAGTCAGAATGAGTCAAAACAGTCAGAATGAGTCAAAACAGTCAGAATGAGTCAAAACAATGAGTCAAGTATGGTATAGAAAGGGGGAAATGAGTCACAACGCTCTACAATAAGTCATAGGGGGTTAACAATGAGTCAGAGAGAACAATAGTGAGTCATAGGGGTAACAATGAGTCAGAGAGAACAATAGTGAGTCATAGGGGTAACAATGAGTCATGGAGAACAAGAATGAGTCAAAGGGAATAGTAAGGAGTCATCACTTAACCCCTGAACCAACCAACAATCCAGGACCACACTTCCATACTCCAAGTGTACAGCCTCTGAGGCAGTGCTTGATCTGCTGATCTGATTGAAGGAGGTGGTGTAGAATAGAGTGGTCAAGGGGGATAAATGGAATAGTCAAAATGGTAAGGATCATATGGGGAGCCAACACCACTTTCCAATATCTCAATCTCCATGCTGTGCTTGTCTTCATGTTCATGGGGAATGTGATGCACCGGTAACTCAACTTGTCCTGAGTTGGGATTGAAGAAGAGTTCATAGGGATCAATGCTTTCCCAGTCCATGGTACCTGTGCTAGTTCTGCCAGATTGTCACCTAATGTGGGCAGGTGATGGAACCCGAATGATTGGTGGCATCTGCATGGGGAGTGATAGGGTGGTGTTATGATCCGGTTCCTCGTGGATCTCTGGTGACCATATTCAGCAACTAACCCCATCCCGAGCCCGTCCCAAAGTAGTCCGAGCCCGAGCCCAAACCCCCTTTCGTATCTGTCCCCAAACTTCATCTTGATTCCCTTAGTTAGTTTGTCCAACCCTGTTCCTTTGTTATCCGTATATAACCCTCATTCTGTATGTACTTCGTTCTTCAGTCAGAAATCAAGCTAGATACCCTTTGAATCATTTACTAGTTTCTTGCTCCGTTGCCTCTTAGTCCCTTTGCTCCTCTTGTCCTAACTCACTCTGAAATCGAGGGTGCGTGTGATAGTGGATGGTGCAGCACATAAGCTGAAGCCGAGCCCTCACTAGTACTCCTCGGTCGAGCTTGGTCCGAACTCGCCCGAGGTCCCACCCGAAGACCCGGTCTTAACAGGTGGATGCACAAGTGATGGTAGCAGTAAAGCACATAGTTGATGATGGAGATGATGGCTCAGCTCAGAGTATGAAAAGATGTTGGTTGTTTGATGAGACAATTGAGGAAATGGTTCCACTTAGGTGCTCAGCATTATAGTAGAATAAACTGGTTCATGACACAAGTGTCGGACAATGAATTGACTTATGTAACAATTTTTGCTGTTGTGAGCACATACCATAATGCCCAACCGACACCCTTGCTTATGTATCCCTTCTTTCACGAAATCTCTAGGTGCTTCAACCCTGCTCCACCGGTGGAAAAGATGCAACTCGTGAGCTGGCCACGTACTCAGAAACCACCATCCCGGTCATTGTGGATTTGCGCACAGTCGAGTGTGTGGATGAGTGAAACATGGCAATGAGTGGGGCATCATTGACCGCAGTGGTGACTTTGCCAGGACCGTGTTCGTCGATCCCGAAATAGACATTGAGTAACAGTCACCAACGCCAACAGAGGATGAGGCAATCGCCTTTACTTGCGTTTTTTGGGGACCGGATTTTAAGTGCCCAAATGTACTTATTTTCGGTCATTGCACAATCATGTTCCTTGACACCGATTTTGTTGTGAAAAAAATTACTGAAATTCTGTACTAGTGCAAAAGGTACGGATTTTAAGTGCGCGCTCTTCCTACAGTGTTGCGGGAGTACCCGTTGGTCCGGCGCGTTCAGCTACTGGTTGCCCGCGCTTCCTACGTGCGGCTCTGCTCCTCTAACGCGAAGCCGGAACAGAAATACAACGCATGGTGCCCTACCCGCCACCTGTGAATATCGAAAGCGGTTTTTTCTATTTCAAGTGCCCTCAAACACATGAGGATGTGGAGAGTTTCTGTGACAGGTTGCGGACGTATAAGAATGCTTCCTGGAATGCTCCTCTTCAACACGGTCATGTCCTTGTTGTAACTCACTACATGAGGTCCTACCACGATCCGCCGTCGCTCGGGACCCGCACGCTCCCTCCACTCATACGGCAAAGCAAGGGGTATGTTTCGACCATGCCCCGGCTGGTGCTGGAAACCCCCATTCAGGTCGGCGAAGAAATGTGGTCTCAAGTCTGGAAGGGTACAATGACCTCGGAGGATCTACCCGACGTGCCATCCGCACCAGTGGTTATCAAGCTGTTTCAAGAAAGCCATTTTAAAGATATTGAGCCGATAATGGATGATTTCTGGGGTGATTTGGAGTATGCTGAGTGGGTTCCTGGTGCGCGACTGGCCGCTAATGAGGCTTGGGCATTTGATCGGATGAAGGCGTTACAAGGCAAGTACTTCCCCATTGCCGCATGAGTTATGTACAGGGTGTGTTGATTCATACCTGATTCTTATGCAGGCCGTGGCGTGCCGTGGTCCTATGGCTTCTGCAAGGTATATTCTATCTTGTCATCGAGGAGAGGCTCATAAATCGGTGCAGTGTCTCCTTCCGAATGGAGAAAGGACGTTTGGACATGTTATGGAATTGCTCGATGGTCCCACCGCAGTCATGAAGACCGCCGATGAGCTCGGGCTAGACGACACCGGTGTCTTTAACCTGGTGAAGTACATGTGGCTGTGCCCTTCAAATCGCACTGATAGTATCCCATCTCAGGCAGATTCACTTCTTATGACAATACATCAAATGCATGAATGTGGGATTGTCCATAAGGATATCAAAGGGAATAACGTTATCATCCTTTTTGACCCTTCCAGCCAAGACTGTGATGGTGTGCTACTGGATTTCGCAATGTGTACAACGCTCGGATCTCCTTCCAGGAAGAAAGCAATGATTGAGATGGACATAAAGCAGTGGGCCGAATTTTCATGCGATCACACATAACATTCACCATCGAATTCATTTATTAGCATAGGCGGCATACTTAGGGACTTGGGAATAGAGGAACGTGCCATACGCTGGCTCCATTCACGTTTGCAAAGCAACCACCCTTGTGTTGAAGTTTTGGCCAGGCTTGATCGGCGCAATTGGCTACGACAACGACCACGACCACGACCATGACCGGGATGACTGCCTCCTACCATTGACGATGGAGTCTCTTCCAGAAAGTGGTTATTCACTAAGTGAAGTCTGCTCGCTGACGAGTAATCATCAGCGGGCGAATGATTGTATTCAGATGCTACCAATACTTCCTGGATGGTGCTACTGTAACTTCAAGTCGTGAACACGCTGTTCGCGTGATGATAAGATATGTTGTTGTCTTCGCTTCACACGCTGACTTCGAGAGCATTCGGTATAAATTTGGAATCTGAATACCATTCTTTTTGTCTATGATGTTGACGTCAACATCATGCGCCGTTACTTATCCAAAAGGTTCGGCAATGATCCATTATGTACATTGAGAGAGTACAAATGGGGACCTACAATGTCAGACGTCCATCCATCCAGCCATCGATTGTCAACCACTCTAGCCATGAGTCACATCGATACAGGCCGCATTGGCATGTACCCATGTATATACAATGGCATGGTCTGAGCGCATTGACACTTGAACCATGTCTCGCAGACAATATGGCCACAATGCTGATCAGCAGCCTGATCAACGCCAACCCCAGACTTCCCATCGTAACATTCCCAGTGCAAATCAGCTTGTCAACACTTTTACGAACCTAAGCCTAGGGGATTCTGGACCTCGTGGCTCTCGAGACAGTGATGACACAGCCATTACAAATGAGTTGCGTCGGTTCTTTGGTAATTCAGGCACAGCAAGCAAGTTTCTAGGCAATTTTCCTCGTGGTGGAGGTGGCCACCGGAGAGAGGTGTTTCTTCGCTTGTTTGCATTGGGAGAGGAAATAAATGGCCTGTACGCCGGCGGCAAATTGATTGACCACATTGAAAAATCTACCGATCTTGCGCACATCAAAACATTCTTGATAAAACTCCCATATCTTGCCTCGTTGAAGTCTGCCACACAAATTTTGGAGGCGGACTTTCCAGAACCTCTCACAGACGCAATCTCGAACACATCCTCGAAAAGCACTGCAGCCAATGACAAGTTCGGGGAGGACCCGATTAGTCTACAATATTTGTCTTCCTCAACAAATCAATACTATCAACCTGCCCATCAGGCTTTCGACGCTGCTATCAAGAAGGTGGAAGCATTCTTCTACGATGATCCGCTCGAGAGATGGGTCCAGCTTGAGGGAGACGTCACGTATGTATTCTTATGATCAAGGGTTGTTCTTATGTCAAATGACACTCTTCGTCTTCGCTTCAGAGATGTGTTTCTGGTGAACATACTACTCCCTGTAGCCCAAGTGATGAACAAATTTCTTATAGCATGGTATACCGAAAAAGGCTTTCCCGAGAGAAAACGTAGGTTTATCTGGGTTAGGGCACAATATAGACCGCATGGCAGCAGAGGCAAGTAAAGCCAACATCAACACTTCATTTTCACTCATGGGGAAACTTCAGATTTTGTAGATCACGTCTTGATCCTTGTTGATCCCAATAATTGGTCAGATCATCATGTGCTAGTTAGTCATGAATATAAGGTCAGCACATCACTTCAGAATTCCTTCATTTTTGCCCATGACATTTCAGATCATCAAGAGTTTGAGGGAATCCGAATGGAATGCACACATAGAGACGTGCGAGGCGGAAGAACAAGCCATGGTCATTGACACTCGTGATTGTCCAGAAATGGCGAAAATGATGCCCCAAGTTCGAAAGTGGGCTTCAACCAATCAAGCTGAAAGCTAGATGTTTGATATACTCATTCAAGTCTGGCAGATATGTCTTCGAGACCAGGTGCCCATACATTGTATTATCAGACTCAGTCAACCACTTTGGTATGCTATGGGATAAGCCCAAGCGCTGGGACAGGTCATCCATGGACTTAACAGGAAGCTATGATGGGAGAGAGCATATAGGTGAACAACCTCACGGTTGTCAGATAATAAAAGGATCAAATACTGCTAGTAGAACCCGGGGTTGTTGGCCAGCACGCAAAGTTGTGGCCTTTTTATGTTTTCTAGCACTCATGGACCGTGGATTTGGTCCTTGAGACAGGCTTCGATTTCATCGCACAATCTCAACATGATATATGCGAATATACAGACTTACATTGGCAATCATAGCTTTGTTTGACACAGTGCAGCAGCAAACCAACTCTGTGAACTACCATATTGTACTAATCTCATCGCCGAAAAGCACCCGGATTGAAGGAATATGACCATGGCACCTCTTGGGAGCTGCTGTGATTTCATTTGTCTGATGCAATTACTAGAAATTAGAAAATAAAGAGTGTCGAAACAACCGATACCAAAGATTCAAATAACCGTGAACATGGCACCTCCTGGGAGCTGCTGTGATTTCATTTGTCTGATGCAATTACTAGAAATTAGAAAATAAAGAGTGTCGAAACAACCGATACCAAAGATTCAAATAACCGTGAACAATGTAGAACGACCCATCGAAATTTACTTGTCAGTGGGATTTGGTTGACACTCCCGCCATGAGGTATTTTGTTTTGTACAGCATACCTTGCTGTTACGTCCAGCCCTCCAACGGACATTTGGTTCGCATCGTAGTCCCTCCTGGAACGTATGCAGTGAAAAGCTTTATGTGAGGCGGGTGGTAGTACGTTTGCTCACGCCGTGCCAGATGACTCGGAAGCTAGACTCGTGATTTGAGTATTTTGGTACTGTGTGGAAACAGACTGGAACACGGTCGGATTTACTCCAAACGCAGTGATTGATGTGGCCCCGGATTGCGGGATCACCCATTGGTCCAGCGCGTTCAGTGCTGGTTATTCGCGCCTCCTACAGGTTCACGTGCGGGTTGCTGCTTGTCCTCTTGACCTCTGCTCCTCTAACGCGAAATCGGAATGGGGATACAACACATGACACTCCAAGTGCCACCTGTGAATATCGAAAACGGCGAAGATATACCATGTGATGATTCAGCAGTTATGATATCTCGCAGTATTTTTCCAGGAATCATTGTGCACGATCATAGCCAATTTGATTTGAATTAGAACCTGAAGAACATGTCGCGTGTGTCGCGTGAGCGGTGCTGAACTCATGCCCCCAAGGCCCCCGTGTCAATCTAACATATACTGGTCACGTACGCGGAGCGGGGGGAATGTGGGCGTACGGTAGAAGGTGCGGGGAATACTAGTGGGTGGGGCCGCTGTCCCCGGTGCTGCTGAAAATAAACAAATACTTCAAACATAAAGCGCTCGCCTTACACTCGTCACGGAACCTATCAGTGCATTACCTGGGATGCGTAAAACTCAAAGCCCGGTACCCAACTTCCCAAAAGTTATGCAACTCACGGATCGGAACTGCCAGAAAACCAATAGTAGCACACGCGCCAATTGTGGGGTCGTGGAAAGAAGGCATGCTCAAGGACGTGCACTGAGTGAATCGTACGTCTATGCGGAATAGAATGTGATATGATTGTGTAGGCCACCGCTCACGAGGCGATACGTTCGTGATAAGTTACGTTCGGGTAATGTTCGGAAAATATGGAGCACGGGGTTGAAAGGGGGAAAGATTGAAG